>CAVNZG010000678.1:21855-70938 GCA_963693315.1 Diogma glabrata
CCAGTAATTGGAAGATCTGTAAACGGAATTATCACCAAAATTGTTACTGGCGTTAAATTCTAAAATACATTTTTAAGGAATACCGAAGAAGAGTAATTTCATTGAATACTTACTTTACTCAGTAAGCAAATTCACACATAATCACATAATCCTTTAAAACAAACGAAAAAAACTTTATTTATTTTAATCTCGTTAACTTATGTGAACAAGTTGGCATCTCATAAGATTAGTAGTTTACGAGGTAATCGAGATAATGGGAAAACACGTTTTACTCTTAAAAATAGTGTTTTTATTAAAAGAGAAACCCTAAAAACGTATACCATCATTTAAATCCTCGGCTGTTCAAAGACCCAAAATAATGAATGAAACATGTCCATATAATCAATTAAAATAGTTTTTAAAATTTTTATATTTGGAACTATGTATTGAGAAAAGACTAAGAAAGAGATTTAATTACATTAAATATAACCCATCTCAACTAACCAATTGTAATGTTTCATTAAATTTCATTTAAACTTGTAGTTAATAAAATTATTATAATATGAACCGTTTTTAGGGTTCCGTTTTTTATACGGAACACTATTGGTGAGAGTAAAACGTGTTTTTCACATTATATCGATTATCTCGTAAACTATAAATGCTATGGACTTGAAATTTGGCATGTGTATAAAACTAACCTGTCCACATGAAATGACGGATACAAATAAAACTAAAGTGGTTTTCGTTTGGTTTACAGGGCTGAGATGTGAGACCTTTGAGAAAATACATTTTTTATAGATTCAAGTAGGGTATCATATGAAAGGGCTTTATTTTAGTATTCCATAAAAATTTATTTTGGAATTTTACACCTCACCCTTTTTTGTATAATTTTGAATAATGACGTTTTTTTTCGCGTTTTCTTACCTCGATTAGCTCCGAACCTATCTGATCGAAAATTTTCAAATGTACTTGGAATGATAGAAAAATTAGTACGTTTTTAATAAACAATATAAAAAAGTGTCATATTTCCATACTTAGATTTATTAAGGGGGTGGAAATGAGGAGGGGTAAAAACACTATTTAAAATGTGGTCAAGTGGGGTGTCATTTGAAAGAGCATTTAATTTAAAAAACAAAGCAATTTTTTTAGAATTTTGCGATGCCCAGGTTTTGAGTTATAGTAAAAAAAGTGCGAATTTAGACCGTTCCCCCCCCCCTACGTTTCGACACTGATTGACAGAAAAATTTGTAAAAATTCACAGGGTTAGGAAATTTGCTAAATTTTGTAAGAAAACTATAGCGAAGTCTCCAATAATTATATTTCTGTGTGTTTAGAGGACCGGGGTAGAGGGGGTAAAAAAAAAACTTTTTTTGACCCAAGCGAGTGGGATGTCATTTGATAGAGCACCTAATTTGAAATTCGCTGCAATTTTTTTTAGAATTTTGCGGTGCCCAGTTTTTGAGTTATTGTCGAAAAAGTGCAAAGTCCAGACCGTTCCCCCCCCCCCCTCCATGCGTTTCGACACTGACTGACAGAAAAATTTGTAAAAATTCACAGAGTTAGGAAATTTGCTAAATTTTGTACGAAAACTATAGAGCAGTCTCCAATAATTATATTTCTGTGAGTTTAGAGGACCTGGGTAGAGGGGGTAAAAAAAAACTTTTTTTGACCCAAGCGAGTGGGATGTCATTTGAAAGAGCACCTAATTTGGAATTCGTTGCAGTTTTTTTTAGAATTTTTCCGTGCCCAGTTTTTGAGATATTATCGAAAAAGTGCAAAGTCCTGACCGTTCCCCCCCCCCCATGCGTTTCGACACTGATTGACAGAAAAATTTGTAAAAATTCACAGAGTTAGGAAATTCGCTAAATTTTGTACGAAAACTATAGCGAAGTCCCCAATAATTATATTTCTGTGTGTTTAGAGGACCGGGGTAGAGGGGGTAAAAAAAAACTTTTTTTGACCCAAGCGAGTGGGGTGTCATTTGAAAGAACACCTAATTTGAAATTTGTTGCAGTTTTTTTTAGAATTTTTCGATGGCCAGTTTTTGAGATATTGTCAAAAAAGTGCAAAATTCAGACCGTCCCCCCCATACGTTTCGACACTGATTGACAGAAAAATTTGTAAAAATTCACAGAGTTAGGAAATTTGCTAAATTTTGTATGAAAACTATAGCAAAGTCTCCAATAATTATATTTCTGTGTGTTTAGAGGACCGGGGTAGAGGAGGGGGTAAAAAAAAGTTTTTTTTGACCCCAGCGAGTGGGGTGTCATTTGAAAGAACATCTAATTTAAAATTCGTTGCAATTTTTTTTAGAATTTTTCGGTTCCAGTTTTTGAGTTATTGTGAAAAAAGTGCAAAATTCACACCGTTCCCCCCCATACGTTCCGACACTGGTAGACAGAAAAATTTGTAAAAATTCACAGAGTTAGGTAATTTGGTAAATTTTGTACAAAAACTATAGCGAAGTCTCCAATAATTATATTTCTGTATGTTTAGAAGACCGGGTAGAGGGGATAAAAAAAAAACTTTTTTTTACCCAAGCGAGTGGGGTGTCATTTGAAAGAACATCTAATTTAAAATTCGTTGCAATTTTCTTTAGAATTTTGCGTTGCCCAGTTTTTGAGTTACTGTTGAAAAAGTGCAAAATTCAGACCCTGCTCCCCTCCCCTCCATACGTTTCGACACTGATTGACAGAAAAATTTGTAAAAATTCACAGAGCTAGGAAATTTGCTAAATTTTGTACGAAAACTATAGAGCAGTCTCCAATAATTATATTTCTGTGAGTTTAGAGGACCGGGGTAGAGGGGGTAAAAAAAAACTTTTTTTGACCCAAGCGAGTGTGATGTCATTTGAAAGAGCACCTAATTTGGAATTCGTTGCAGTTTTTTTTAGAATTTTTCCGTGCCCAGTTTTTGAGATATTATCGAAAAAGTGCAAAGTCCTGACCGTTCCCCCCCCCCAAAATTCGTTGCAATTTTCTTTAGAATTTTGCGTTGCCCAGTTTTTGAGTTACTGTTGAAAAAGTGCAAAATTCAGACCCTGCTCCCCTCCCCTCCATACGTTTCGACACTAAATGACAGAAAAATTTGGAAAATTTCACAGAGTTAGGAAATTTGGTAAGTTTTGTATGAAAACTACAGCACAGTTTTTGAGTTATGGATAAGAAAGGGCTAAATTCAGATCGTGCCGCCGCCTACCTTTCGACGATGACTGACTGAAAAATTTGAAAATATTCACAGAGACAGGAATATTGGTAAATTTTGAATGAAAATCATATCGAAGACTCAAATAATTATATTTCTGTGTGTTTATGGGATGGGTGTGGGGAGGGAAAAAAACCATTTTTGACCCAAATGAGTGGGGTGTCATATGAAAGAGCACTTAATTTAAGAAATGTTACAATTTTTTTAGAATTTTGCAATGCAGAGTTTTTGTGTTATTAAAAAAAAATATTTTTAGTATGTAGCCTTTCCCCACCCCTAAATTTCAACACTCGATTGACCGAAAAAATAATCAAATTTAATCCATTTACAAGCTGGTGTAATTGAATCTTTTTTAAGTTACCAAAAACATCTATGGATAATATTTAACCTGAATTAACATTTTTTTTGCCATTTTTGATCAATGTAGATTTGATTGTAATTTACTATTGACATTTACAATTTAACAATTATTTTGTTATGTGTCTATGGTCTGAAAATATAAGGACATTACAACACAACTTTTTGTCAATAATTTTTGATATTGTGTTCTTTTACATCCACGGAACCCTTGACGAGCGAATTTTATTCGCACTTGTCTGACTTTTTTTAAGTGGAGCAAGTCCATTTTTTCATATATTGAGATATTTAAGGATTTGCGTTTGCATCAATATAAAAACATTGGTAAATGTTACTAAAATTTTGTGATATTTTTCACCCTTTAAACCTATTTAATTTTATTATGCAATAATAATTATTTAAAATTAAAAAGAAAATAATTGATTTTTTGACTCCAAATGGACGTGGACCTTCCACTTTCAATATTAATATTTTCTAAAAACTAACAACAAGAGGTAGTACAAGTCCCATGTATATGGGTCATTTTATTACCGACACATTTTTGATTTGGCTGAAATTTTTTTTATGCGTTTTATATCGAAAAAAAGAAATGGGTGTTCGAGGATTTTTGTTTTTGGAAAATATAGCGGTTCTAAATTTCTTGATGAGTTATTTTCAAAAATTCATAACTTCGACTCCATTAAAGATAGAAACTTCTGTTTTGTTTTATTTAAAAGTTGCTAGTTAAAAAAAAAAATAAAATTAACAAAAGTTATTCTATTGATATTAACAAATGAAATGTTGAAATCGATCTTTAGCCATTTCTCCACTAACGCTCAACCCTAAATCGGACTCTATTGAAGGTATTATTATATATATAAAAAGAGGCCATCATTATCTTTCTAAAACTACCACTAACTCAATTTTTTCCAAAAGTGGACTTATTTCACTTTAAAAAAAAACGGTTCATATATATAAATTGCTAAACATTGTATTAATCAATGTATAAATTATTATAAAAAACAGAATGTTTTATGCAACTTTTAGGCGAAGAAATAAAGCACAAAAATAGGCCAAACCTAAGCAAATTGGCAGAGTAAGATGGATCGAGAAGCGGTTTTTTGCATTCGATTCAAGAAACCGTCAGGAAAGTTTGTGAACATAGCCACTTTTCGGCAAAAAACCTCTGGAGTACCTAGGGGCTAGGGCGGGTTATATACACCTCATCTCCATGAACTTTCCATAAATTCAGCTCGAAATTGATCGAAGCTCGTTACCCGGGGGTTTTTGGGGTCGCTGAACACGAATATGATATCGGCGATGACCTTCGGAGTACCTAAGGCCCAGGGTAGGTATGTCTAACTCATCTCCTGGAACTTTACACTAATTCAGCTCGAAATTGATCGAAGCTCGTTGCTGGGGGCCGCTTTTGCCGGTTTTGGGGCCGCTGAACACGAATATGATGTCTGAGATAATCTTCGGAGTCCTTAGGGACCAGGGCGGGTTATATACACCTCTTCTCCTGGAACTTTCCATAAATACAGCTCGATAAATAAATACAAATAAATAAATACAACTTTCCATAAATATCCGGCTCACCCCATATTATGAGCTTAATATTTTGTGCATGCAAAAAAGACTGTGTAATACTTGTGGATGGCGAAAGCACGGATTAGCATGCAATATTGCATGTAAAAATTGTGCAGGGTCAAACTGCACGAACATGCAAAAATTTACGGAATCACAATCTTCAGAAAATCTGGACGAAGCTTTTCTGGATGAAGAAAATAAGTGCAAGAAAGAAAAGAAAATTAATAAATTGTGTAAATCGAAATAAATAAAACATTTGTATTATAAAAACTTTACGGCTTTTTTTCCTTTATTATATTCGTCGCATAAATAAGATATAAATAAATAATGTTTAAGGCTATTGAAGTTCGAGCCCTAGGTACTCCGGGGGTCATCATCGACATCATATTTGTGTTCAGCGGCCCTAAAACCTCCCGAGTAACGAGCTTCGATAAATTTCTTGCTGTATTTATGGAAAGTTCCAGGAGATGAGGTGTATATAACCCGCTCTGGCCCCTAGGTACTCCGAAGGTCATCGCAGACATCATATTCGTGTTCAGCGGCCCCAAAAACCCCCGAGTAACGAGCTTTGATCAATTTCGAGCTGAATTTATGAAAATTTCCATGAGATGAGTGAGACATACCCGCCATGGGCGCTAGGTACTCCGAGGGTCATCGCCGACATCATATTCGTGTTCAGCGACCCCAAAAACCCCCGAGTAACGAGCTTCGATCAATTTCGGGCTGTATTTATGAAAAGTTCCAGGAGATGAGGTGTATATAACCCGCCCTGGCCCCTAGGTACTCCAAAGGTTTTTTGCCGAAAAGTGGCTATGTTCACAAACTTTCCTGACGGCTTCCTGAATCGAATGCAAAAACCCGCATCTCGATCCATCTTACTCTGCCAATTTGCTTAGGTTTAGTGCTTTATTTCCTCAACTATTTTTCAACTTAAAATTACAAAACTGATTGACAAAAATTATCATTGAAAATTTCATATAAAAAAATTTATTTTCATTCCAAAACAACAAAAATAAAATTTGAGAAACAATGAATTCATTCTTCCTTAAAAAAATGAGACGACAATAACCAACAAAAAACCGAAACAAATTAAAAAAGAAGAAAACAACAACAAAAAATTAAAAATAAACTGAATAACCACGAAATATTTCTTCAATCCAAAAAATTGAAGAAAATATTCTCGGTGTCATAAAAATCTATTTCGTCTATTTTCGTTTTCGATTGATTGACAAGAGAAAAAACCGAAACAAATTAAAAAAGAACAAAACAACAACAAAAGGTAAAAATAAACTGAAAAACCACGAAATATTTCTTTATGTCTTCTTTCTTTTTTTCTTTTTTAAATCCAAAAAATTGAAGAAAATATTGTAGGTGTCATAAAAATCTATTTCGTTTATTTTCGTTTTCGATTGATTGTCAATTTGATTGTAGGTCTGTAGCTTGCTTATGTTTAGGTTTTGCAAATCAATATCAAAAGTGAAACGGGAAACCACACGTATACCATATAACCATACCATGCTTCACATATAAACGCGTTTATACTATCAAAATTTTTTTTGTTTATATGTGCCCCACGTGGCGATTTTAGGGTTATGTTTTGAAAAAATATTCCAAGATCTTAAATTTGGCTAAAACAAAGAAATATTATGTTTCTTGAATATTTCAGCTATCAAAACATGTTGGAATATTTTTAAACATATGATGGTAAAAAAAGTTATTCGAGTTTTACAAAAAAAAAAAAAATTTACTTTTGGGTTGCCGAAACACCTATTCACCAATAACTTTTGAACAAGACTGACTTCAGCTGTCAAATTCTCCTGGTGTGTGTAGTCGATCGAAGCGACATCTGTGATATTTTTGTCGAATTTTTTGATTGATGTTTTGTGAGGGAAATTAAAACTTTTTACAGTTGCCCCATGTTTATACTATCCCCACTTCCCCCTACTAATCTTAAGCGTTGGTATTTAGAGCACATCGATTAGAAATTCATTTCGTAAAATTTATAAATTATTAATTGTAATTTCATATATTTATATATTTATTATTTATATATTTTTATATATATTATCTAGATATAAATTTTTATTTTCGGCAGATTAATACAAAATCCAAAAAAAAGATGGTGCTTTAGTAATATAAGTCTTTTGTGTTGATCTTTTATAAAGTTCTCTAAAATTTAGTCTACATTTTGTTTTTTGGTTTTGTTTTGTGTTTGAGAATACTGAAATGGTTATGAAGGCGTTTCCCAGTCTATCGCTGTTTGAATCTAAATCGTTTGGTGTGTTATCTTCAAAATTGCTGGAAACAAAATTCTTCATAGATTGAATTCTATTTGAAATTTTGTATTTACACTGGGTTCTAATTAGCTGCTAGATTGCACTTAACTGCTAAATCTAAATCTGTTTTAGCAAAATAGCCCTTTTTTAATGTAAATTTACGTTAATTTAATTTTTATGTTAATTTTATCACTGGCATAGTGACAAAATACAAAAAAACTTATATTTCTTTGTCCGTACATAGTACAAACAGAACTCTTTCCCCGACTAAATATAGTCTCGTGTGCCTTCAATCCACAAAAATTTAAAAAAAGCATCCATCGACACCTCAGAAAGCATGTTGTTGTGGAACCTCGGTCTTAAAAGGTATCTTTATGTTGTTGTGATAGATATTGTAATCTCTATTACACAACACGTAAGTTTTAATGCTCAAATATCGCGTTCGGTCATCTTTAAATAATATAGTACGATGTCTTTAGTATGGAAGACAATAAAAATATAGCACTCAAATTTAATTTTAACAACCGATTTTTAATAATATTTATTATTAACCAAAAAATATTTCACTTTTATTTAATAAAATTTAATTCAACAAAAGTTTTATTTTTATTTTATGTAACTCACCATACACTCAAAAAGAAAAATTCGTAAAATTTACAGAAATGTCATTCGATTCAACAAACATTTCTGTTACTTTTGATACAATTTAATTTAATCACCAAAATACAAACATACAGCAGGTTGTTGCATATTGTTCGTTAAATACTACAAATTGTTGTCATATGAATTTATTTTACCAACAATTTTTAATGAACAGTTTGTAAATTTTACAGACATGTTTGTTAATTATTACGAACAAAACCACAACCGGACTGTTAAATAACGAACATTTTCGTTAACTTTTGACATTTTATTTTATTAATTTTATCAAATATTTCCAAAACCATTACTTAGATATAATTAGTTTATATTTTATTTTAATACTATTAAATATACTTATATTTTTTCTATAATGATTTATTATTAAAATTTACGGAAACAAAATTTGCCTTTGTAGACATCTTTAAAACAAAACTGTTGACTTTCGTTAAATTTTTTAGAACATTTAAATAATTTAATTTCACTAAAATTCACTAAAATTTCACCCATTTTTTAGGTATTTTAATTGACACGACTAATTAGATATTTTCACACTTTCTTCTTAAAACTATGCTTTTTATATATATAAGAACTGAATCTAAAAAATTATGGTGCAAATTATGAAACTTTTTGCAATCTATTGAAAATTGAAAATTTTATGGATTGCAAGAAGTTTCATATTTTGCACCATAATTTTTTAGATTCAGTTCTTATATTATTCTTGATGGGTGATTTTCCATCGGGGTGATGTTATATCACAAATAATTTACTGAATTAATTGTTGATCAGGTGTCAATTGACACAAGTGAAGACTAGTCATCTTCTTCTCACCGATACGAGTTTGTTATTCAATACTAGAATGTCTAGAGTATAACAAAACAGCGATCACCAGAGAAATTAATTGACTAAACCTGAATCTATTAAATATAAGTTTATGTAAATTTTTGGTTTTTTTTCTTACTTCGCTAGAGTTGTAACCTAATTTTTGGTTTATATTAATTAGCGTTGACATTTTTTGGTAGAGCTTATCTAGCCGGCTAGCCCTGATGAGAATGATAAACTTTTTTAAAGTTTAAAATTTTCTCGTTGGTTCGAAACTAGATCGCTCGAAAATTGTATGGATTGCAAAAAGTTTCATAATTTGCACCATAATTTTTAAGATTCAGTTCTTATATTATTCTTGATGGGACATTTTCCATCGGGGTGATGTTATATCACAAAAAATTTACTGAATTAATTCTATGCTTTTTGTTTCACAAAATTTCACTTTTACTGTACTTCTTCTAAGTTCACTATAAGTTTCAAGCCCTTACTAACTACTTGAATTTTTTCATATTACTTCGGTCTGAAAGACCTAATTATTACATTCATGAGCTCAAAGGGAACCCCCACTTATTTTGACATTTCTCGACGTTTTAGGACCTCCTGATTCTAAAAAAGCAAAAACAAAATGTATGTCTGTCTGTCGACCGGCCGTCATTACCTACGCTGCAGGAAAAACCGCTGGAGGGATTTTAAAAATTTTTTTTTCTAAAAATAGGTATACTCAAGAAACAGGCCTGAAAGGAAGCTGTGTTCGATTTTTGGCTTAAAAACGTTCATTTTAAGTGATTATTAGGAGGAACATTAAATTTGGAGAAATCTTGGTAGTAGCGATTGGTATGTGAGATCAAAAACTAGATTATTGCATTATAAGTTTGTCAGAAAAATGTTGTCAAGTGTGTCAAAAGAAAGATTTTTATTTATTTTTTTACCTAATTTTTTAGAAAAAAAATTAAATTAATTGTTTGTTTGAAATGAAATTTACTTCATTCTTAAAGACCTAAGTATTACATTCATGAGCTCAAAGTGAAATTCTTACCCCCACTTTTTTTGGCATTTCTCGACGTTTTAGGACCTACTGATTCTAAAAAAGCAAAAAAAAAACATGTGTCTGTCTGCTGGCCGTCCGTCATTACCTACGCTGCAGGGAAAACCGCTTAAGGGATTTCAAAAAATTTTTTTTCTAAAAATAGGTCACAATTCACAAGGGACAGGTCCAAAAGGACGCTGTGTTCGATAACTGTACCGGAAGTGTGTAAAAAAATCATTATGTGTGTCAAAAATAGCAAATTTTCATATTTTTGGCTTAAAAAACGTTCATTTAAGTGATTACGAGTAGGAACATTAAATTTGTAGAAATCTTCATGGTCAGGATTGGTATGTGAGATTAAAAACTAGATTATTGCATTATAAGTTTGTCAAACAAATGTTGTCAAGTGTGTCAAAAGAAAGATTTTTATTTATTTTTTTACCCAATTTTTTGGAAAAAAATAAAATTGTTTGTTTGAAATGAAATTTTATTATTATTATTGAGGATTATGGCATTATAAGTTTGTCAAAAAAATGTTGTCAAGTGTGTCAAAAGATTTTTATTTAGTTTTTTACCCAACTTTTTAGAAAAAAATAAAATTGTTTGTTTGAAATGAAATTTTATTATTATTATTGAGAATTATGGCATTATAAGTTTGTCAAAAAATGTTGTCAAATGTGTCGAAAGAAAGGTTTTTATTTATTTTTTACCCAATTTTTTTAGGAAAAAATAAAATTAATAGTTTGTATGACATGATATTTTATTATTATTATAGAGAATTATGGCATTATAAGTTTGTCAAAAAATAATGTCAAGTGTGTCAAAAATTGATTTCATTTATTTTTTTAGCCAATTTTTTGGGAAAAAAATGTAGCTGTTTTTATGACGTAAATGTAATTTAGAATGAAATTGGACATGGAAATTTTTGAATATGTAATAGTTTTTGAAATATTTTTGGAATTTTGAAAAAGTTTGTATTTTTGATTTTGTAATAATTTTTGCAATATTTTTAGAATTTCGGCAAAAGTTTTAATTTTTGATTTTGTAAGCAATTTTTGGAATATTTTTAGAATTTTGAAAAATTTTTAATTTTTGATATTATTATAATTTTTGGAATTTTGAAAAAATTTTCAATATTTGATTTTGTAATAATTTTTGCAATATTTTTAGAATTTTGGAAAAGTTTGAATTTTTAAGAATTTTTGAAATATTATTGGAATTTAGAAAAAATTAAATATTTGATTTTATTCTAATTTTTGGAATGTTGAAAAACTTTGATTTTATTTAATTTAACAAGATTTTTGGAATTTTGATTATAATTTTCCGGCAACGTATTGATGTTTCGTGTTAGTTTTGTAATAAATTTTTAAACAGAGATAAAAAATACTTGTACACTTTAACAAAGAGTTATGTTTGATATACATCGCTGCCCAAAACTAAAAACCATGTCCTCAGAAAAGTTTTTTGCCGAAAACTAAATCAAAATCCTTAACCCAGACCAAAGTCTTGATATCTCAGAGCTGTGAGATTTCAGCCTTTCCATATTTTATTATTACTACTGAGAATTATGGCATTATAAGTTTGTCAAAAAAATGTTGTCAAGTGTGTCAAAAGAAAGATTTTTATTTATTTTTTTACCCATTTTTTTGGAAAAAAATAAAATTGTTTGTTTGAAATGAAATTAGTACTTCGGTTTTATTATTATTATTGAGAATTATTGCATTATAAGCTTGTCACAAAAATGTTGTCAAGTGTGTCAAAAGAAAGATTTTTATTTATTTATTTACCCAATTTTTTGGAAAAAAATAAAATTAATTGTTTGAAATGAAATTTTATTATTATTATTGAGAATTATGGCATTATAAGTTTGTCAAAAAAATGTTGTCAAGTGTGTCAAAAGAAAGGTTTTTATTTATTTTCTACCCAATTTTTTGGAAAAAAATAAAATTAATAGCTTGTATGACATGAAATTTTATTATTATTATAGAGAATTATGACATTATAAGTTTGTCAAAAAATTAATGTCTAGTGTACCAAAAAATGATTTCATTTATTTTTTTAGCCAATTTTTTGGAAAAAAAATGTAGCTGTTTTTATGACGTAAATGTAATTTAATATAGAAATTGGACATGGAAATTTTTGAATATGTAATAGTTTTTGAAATATTTTTGGAATTTTGAAAACGTTTGTATTTATGATTTTGTAATAATTTTTGCAATATTTTTAGAATTTCGGAAAAAATTTTAATTTTTGATTTTGTAAGAATTTTTGGAATATTTTTAGAATTTTGAAAACATTTTAATTTTTGGTTTTATTATAATTTTTGGAATTTTGAAAAATTTTCAATTTTTGATTTTGTAATAATTTTTGCAATATTTTTAGAATTTTGGAAAAGTTTGAATTTTTAAGAATTTTTGGAATATTATCGGAATTTAGAAAAAGTTTAAATGTTTGATTTCATTCTAATTTTTGGAATATTTTTGGAATGTTGAAAAAGTTTGATTTTATTTAATTTAACAATATTTTTGGAATTTTGATTATAATTTTCCGGCAACGTATTGATGTTTCGTGTTAGTTTTGTAATAAATTTTTAAACAGAGATAAAAAATACTTGTACACTTTAACAAAGAGTTATGTTTGATATACATCGCTGCCCAAAACTAAAAACCATGTCCTCATAAAAGTTTTTTGCCGAAAACTATATCAAAATCCTTAACCCAGACCGAAGTCTTGATATCTCAGAGCTGTGAGATTTCAGCCCCTCCATATTTTATGTTTTGTATTTATGGTTTTTTGCTATTTTATTCAAGAAACGAAAATCAAAGAACTGCCTGTAAAGATAGTTAAAAATATTTAACAAACATGTTTGTTGAAAACTAGCAATTAACAAACATGTTTGTTAAAACAATAGAAATCAAATAACGTGTCCTTTAAATAAATTCAACACACCATTATTTTTTTCTTATTATTTTTGTTTCAGCATTGCGGTCATATGGAGAGTAAAAATAAAGCGTTTTGTTTAGGTCAATTAATAATAATTCTTGATTTCTTTATTATTTAACATAAACCAAAATTTATTCTTATCCGTTAATTCATGTATGTAGTTTATCGACGTTTCGATGTATTCTAAACATCATCATCAAGGATCTGTTTGTTCGAAATTATTATAAGATATTACTACTACATAAATGTTAAATTCTATAAATAGTTCTATGTTACTTACATAATCCACAAGAGATAATTATAAGATAATTATTTTAGTTTATTTAATAAATTATTTTTCTCAAAAATTTTTTTGTTTTTGTAAAATTATTTTACATTTTTTTTGGTTTAATTTTCTTTGTGTAACTTGATTTGATTAAACTAAATAACACATTAAAAGTTGATTTGATTAAAATAAATAACATATTACAATTTTGAATAATTTATGGCACAAATAATTATAAAACATGCACTTAGAAGTATGATTGCTAACTAATTTAAAATTATTGAAATATTTCTATATGTAACCGATTGCTCAATGCTAATTTGTTAATGTACGGTTTATATTTTAATTGTTAATTCTTCGCCGTTTTCTGTTGGGTTGTGTGTTGTTTTCAGAGTTTATGTATTTATCAGAGAGTTTTCTTTTTTTGTTTTTGAATTTTCGTTTGTTCTCAATGTCATTTTTGATTATGTTACAGAAAAGTGGAGTTATTAGATCGGTATCTCGTTTGATGTTGTATGTGTTTTGTGTGTAGATGTGTAGGGCTTCAACTGTTAATCTTTTGGACCAATTATCCTGTCTATCTAATATACGTACGTTATTGAAGTCTGGCATATGTTGCAACTGTAGGTGGTGCTCCACAAGAGCGGTTGTTGGTGAGTCTGTGTTATGGATGGTGGTTGTTGCTCTCTTTATGTCATATTTGTGGTTTTTAATTCGTTTTTCCAAATATTGTTTGGTTTGACCAACATAAGTCTGTTCGCATTTATGTCCAATTTCACCGGTACCTAGGCATGGTATTTCGTATATTACATTTGTCATTTTTGATTTATCAATCGGATCTTTTAGTTTCGAGTATAATTGTTGCATTTTTTTGTTGCATTTAAAAGCTAAATTGACGCCTGGGCATATTGTTTTAGTTATTTTGTTGATTTGGTCGGACATTCCATTGAATATTTGAATATTTTATTGTTTGAATATTTGAATGCTTTTGAATATTTTATTGTTTGTGCTAGGCTCAGTTGGTGGAGGTGCTATACTATTGGTTATCGGGATATTAATGGTGGTATTAATTAATTTGTTAATTATTTGTGGTGGGTAATTATTCTGTATTAATGTTTTCTTGATATGTTTGATGTTTTTGTAGTGGTATTTTGATGTACTTAGTGATAAGACACGTCTTATGAAATTGTGTGCTGTGTTGATTTTTTGTGGGTGTGGGTGTTGGGAATAATAGTTTAGTATTCTATTTGACGAGGTTTCTTTTTGATACCAATCAGTTTCTATACTACCATTTTTTCCTCTAATGACTAATATATCAAGGTATGGCATTTTGTTGTTTGCTTCTATTTCTACGGTGAACTGTAGTTTGGGATGGAAAGAGTTTAGTGTATTCAGAGTGGTTGAAATTTGCGTTTTTGGTATTATGGTGAAAATATCATCAACGTATTTTACAAAGATTTTGGGTGTATATGTTAAAATGTTTAGGGTGTTACAAATTAGCCGTTGCATTATGATATCAGCGATGATCGTAGAAAGTGGGTTGCCCATGGGCATCCCAAATATTTGTTTATAATAGGTTTTGTTAAAAACAAAATAGTTCGCTTCAACCAGGCAAAATTGTAATAGGTCCATGAATAATGCTTTAGAAATTTTTGTGATATTAGTTAGATCCGTCCATCTTTCATTAATAATATCCAATGCTAGGTGCGTTGGTATGTTCGTGAAGAGAGAGATGACATCGAAACTAACCATTAGTTCATCGGTTTGTAGTCTGATGTTATCAATTTTTTCTTTAAAACTGTAAGTGTTATTTATTATTATTATTATTATTCTTTATTTCATCTTTAGTATAACATACAAGTAGACTACTTTTTTATTTACAAATAAGTTGATATATAAAAATTACGACAGTAAAAAAAAAAAAAATAACATAAATATAGAATGAGAACAATTTACAACATTAATTTACATTTTATGCTTAAATATATTAGAGATAGTTATTAAAAATTTAAAATATGTTGCTTTAATGCATTTTTCAAACTTATCTTAGAAACATTGAAATCAAACACTGTAAAATAATCATTAAAATATTTGATACACCCAAAAATGGGGTCAGAAGTTTCGTACTTAGCTCGGCAAAATGGTATCTTGAAAAATTCATCTCGACGACGAAGAGTTCGCCTTGGAACATTGATTTCAAAAAGATTTAATAGCTCCGCACAGTCAATTAGACCTAAGATGATATCGTAAGTGAACGTAACATAATAAATCTGTCGTCTGCGAAATAGTGGCAACATATTCAACAATTGCAAACGATTGTTGTACGGTTCCCTCACAAATGAGGTTAAATTGCTGGGAGGTAGTAGGCGTAAGGCGAAGATTAAAAATTGTTTTTGTATACTTTCAATTCTCGATGAGTGAATTTCAAAATGTGGAGACCATATCACTAAGGCATACTCCAGCTGCGACCTGACATATGACGTATAAAGAACTTTGAGAGTATTTGGGTCCTTAAAATCCCTACCATTTCTTTTAATCATTCCCAACATGGAGTTGGACTTAGCAATTATTGAGTTAATGTGTAGGTTGAATGAAAGGTCAGTAGAGTAAGTGACACCTAGGTCACGCATGTATTTAACTCGATCCAACTTTACTCCATATAATTCGTATGACTTATCAACGAATGACTTATTTTTGCAGAAACTCATAATTTTACATTTACTTATATTTAAGGTCAATTTATTTACTCGGGACCATTCACAAAAGTTGCCAAGGTCCAATTGAAAGTTCACAAAATCATCGTGGGATCCCACACCGGCATAAATCTTTAAATCATCCGCATACATTAGACAATTTGAAAACTTGAAACAGGAAACGACATCGTTAATGAATAAATTAAATAATACTGGTCCAAGGTGGCTTCCCTGAGGTACACCAGATGAAACAACAAACGTTTCTGATTTGAAATTTTGGATCTTAACATACTGCTTACGATTTGATAAATAAGAGGCTAGCCATTTCAAGGAGATAATGTCAAAATTTACAACTTCTAATTTTTCCAGCATGATAAGATGATCAATACGATCAAATGCTCTTGAAAAATCTGTGTAAACTACATCAATTTGGAAATCACCAATGTTACTATATAAAAAATTGCTAAAGACTGTTAAGTTAGTTACTGTGGACCGTCCCTTCATAAACCCATGTTGTCTTGAAGATACCAACGAGGATAGATTAAAATCAATTTTAATTTTTATTAGGCTTTCGAAAAGCTTAGGGATAGCAGATAATATAGTAATACCCCTGTAATTTGAAACATCACATTTATTACCAGATTTGAAAATCGGAGTAATATGTGAGAGTTTCCACTCATCTGGGAATATTCCGGTTGATATGCTGCAATTGAACAAAAATGTTAGAGGCGTAGTTAAAACATCAGCACATCGTACTAAGAAAATTGGTGGGATACCATCTGGTCCAGCTCCACTAAATTCATTAAGTGAAACTAAACCTTTATAAACGTCAGCTTCATCCAAGCACAAAAAACATGAATTGTAGCTATTAGAACGAAATTTGGAAATTTCACTTGAAGGAGAGTACACCTGCTGAAAAAACGATGAGAACAGTTTACAAATTTCAAAAGGACCCTGTGCAGACAAATCTCCATAGCTCATTGAGTTTGGAAGAGATCTCGAGTTTTGTTTGCTGTCAACAAATGAAAAAAACCTTTTTGGATTCGATGCTTAAGATATAGTTACCGTGCAAAAAATCATTTAAGATTTCAAACTCACGTTTAATATTCTGGTAAATACTTTTATTGAGTTTACGTTCCGCATCAGATTTAGAATTTCTTAGTCGCGTGAGAGCCTTAGATCGTCGATTTAATAAGTTAATAATTCTCTTATTGAACCACGGAGGATGATTTAAATGTTCAGTTTGCTTTAGTGGTACAAACTTTTCTATACATGTATCAAGAGTATCGTTAAATTTTTGAAGATTATCAATAAAATTATTCAGATTAAAAATATTTGACCAATCAATGTTTCCAAGATAATCGTTTATTTTTGAAAAATCCGAATGCTTAAAATCTTTAACCAAAATGTTGTTAGAATGAATAACAGGTGAGTTATCCGTGAAGTAGTATTTCACATTCAGCGGTGTGTGATGAATACTGGAAGATTTTCCAAGATCATCACAAGTGTTGATGGTAATGGCGTCGCTCGATGAAAAAACCAGATCCAGTATATGCTTGTTGCTGTTAAACATGCAATTAAATTGTTTTGTGCCGAGTCCCAAAAAACTCTCCACCACGAAGTTAGACACTGTATCCAGCGAGTATGGACAAAAGTCATCGCCCATCCATTTCTAATCGATCTTGGGCAGATTGAAATCTCCAATAAATAAAAATGGATCCTCTTCGTATAACAAACCAGTTAAGTTAGTATTTATAGAGCTAACAAATTCGCGGTACACGTTCTCAGCGCTATTGCATCCTATATAAATATTGTTGATAAAGATCCAATGGCTACCGCATTTTACTTTGACACATAAGATTTGACATGGTTCTCGTGCGGAATAAACAAGTTCACTTTCCCAACAATTTTTAACTGCCACAATAAGCCCTCCTCCCCTTAATATAAGATTTTCTTCGTGTCTATCCTGGCGAAACACCGTATAATTAGATGGGAAGAATTCTTCGGTTTTAAATGCTTTAGTCAGCCATGTCTCTGAAAACAGAATGACATCAAAATCGTTACACAAAATAGAGTTAAAGATGCGTTTGGATTTGCTGCGAATGCCACTGTTGTTGTGATAATATATGTCCAATAATGTATTGCCAATTCTAGAAGCACATGAGGAATTTTTGTTTTGATTTATAGTTTTCGTGATTGTGGAATGGCTGATTGATAAAGAAGTTGTAGGTTGTGGAACTGTTTGGTTTACCCTGTAATTGGTTGAAGAGTAGGTGGTCGAAAATTTACTTTATTACGTACTCTATCTTCAAATGGTTTGACTACTAAGTTATTCGGCCAAGTTGTTGGGCTCAGAATATCTACCTTGACCTCAGACATAAGAACACCAATTTTAAATGATGTAAACGATAGTTCGTCCAATTTACGATCCTTTGGTACAAGTTTAAGACATCTAACGTTTGTTATGTTTAACAATGTGTTGAGCCAAGGAATCATTTCCGCCACTTCAGTAGCTGGATCAAATTTTGAGAGATGAAACCATGTAACTGGCTCAAGAATCTTTATCGGTAACGGTGTGTTGATTGTTCCTACGTGCCCATGATTTGCACCATTTATATTATTTATAGTATTTATAGTTGTAGCAGATGTCGTTGAATTCGATAAGTTCTCATTTAAATCAATAACATTGGAGTATGTGCTTTCGCTAGCATGCTTCTTTCTTTTAGGACTTAAAGTAGATGGTTCATTAATTGTGTTTGGAGAAACATTTCTTTGCCCAACAACACTCTTGATTGTAGCAACATCAGCAGTTAATGTATCAATTTTACTTATTAGATCCCTTAGGCCTAAACCATATGTACCGGCTGTATCGATTGATGGAGATATCTGTGTGGATTTTGATGATCGATCAATATTGGTTGGCTTTGAAGATTTACAAACACCATGGTCAATGCAGTCATCACAAACAAATTTCAAATTTTTGACGATCTTAATTGCAGCACAAGCCTCCTCAGTTAACCCTCCACAACGTACTGCATGAAAGATATTACAGCAAAACATACACGATAACATCTCATCATTATTTTCTGCTGGACGATCGCACCAAAAACAATTTGACATTATGAAATGATACAAAACAAAGCAATAAAAAAATCAATAAAAACAAATTAATACACCGGTTTCGAAAAATTAGGTCAAACACCTTGAGATAAATTTCATTTATGTTTACCAGTTTTACTGTACATATATTTAGATGTTTTAGATTTCGTTAGAATATTTTACGACTTTATGAAACTTAGCTATCACTTTAATTTCTTTAATTATAATTGCCGAAACCAGAAAACTATCAACTCTACTCAAAAATAGAACACAATATACGAATAAAAATTATTATTTTAATTAAACAACTATTTTTAATTAATTTGAACAAAATATTAATGCGAGCGATTAAAAAAAACGTCTACTCTCTACGAAAGTCAATTTTTAATTTATATTGATATTGTTATCATTAATGAGGTGATTGAGTATATTTGCTATTAATTTAGATAAACGTGCTGAAGGTGTGTCAATCGAGGCTATTACTGGTCTGACAGGTATGTTTGGTTTGTGTATTTTAGGTTGAGCATAGAGTTTGGGAGCTGTGGAGTTATAGGTGCCTAGTGATCTTCTTTCTTGAACATTTATGATTAATTCATCAAAAAGTCGTTTGATTAGTTTATTGTTTTTCTGTTGTAAGCTGTTAGTGGGGTCATTAGTTAGTATTTCATATGTGTTGTTATCACTAAGTAGCTCGTTCACCTTTTTATTATAGTCTAACTTTGCCATGATGACGGTTGCCTTACCTTTATCACTTGGGACTATTATTAATTCCGGATGTTTTTTAGTAAATATTTTAAATTTATGGTATATGTGGTTTATGGTGGTGTTAAGTCTATTCTTTTGTGTGTGCGTCCAAAATTTATTGTTGGAAATAATATTAGCGAATTTAGCTTTTGCAATTTCTTTGTTTTGTGCATCGTGTATACATTTTAATATTTCTTCGGTATCCGCGATGAGGTCAAACAGTGGGATGTCGTTTTCATTATGTGGTATCGCGAATTTTGGGCCTAAAGAGAGTAGCCATTTTATATCTATTGGGATGTCAATTTTAGTTAGGTTAACAAAGCTTTTTTCATCTATGTATAAGTGTAATGATTGTATTAATGTGTAGTGTAGTTTGTTAAATTTTTTAATGAGTACTTGTTTGTGGATTTTTTTAGTGTTGTCAAGGTATTGTTTTTGTTTTGTAAGAAAATTTATAGCTATATGTTCTGGCATTGTATTTATTATTTCCTCCTGTAATAAGTAGGTATTATTGTGTGCTAGTGTTAGTTTGTTGCATTTGTCTTTAATAATGACATTGAGAATTTTAATGTGAAAATTTTGTATTATATTGTTTAACTTATTGGTGTACTTACTTTTAGCATCGAGCAATTTGTTTACTTGGGTAGTGCTATTAATTATAAAATTCGGTATTATTGCATGTTTGCGGCATCTAATCAGAAAAGTTCTTGATGGTATTGATTTAGCCATCATCTTAATTTCTCTTGCGTATGCTTTAAAGTGAGTGCTTAAGGTAAGTACACCAATAAGTTAAACAATATAATACAAAATTTTCACATTAAAATTCTCAATGTCATTATTAAAGACAAATGCAACAAACTAACACTAGCACACAATAATACCTACTTATTACAGGAGGAAATAATAAATACAATGCCAGAACATATAGCTATAAATTTTCTTACAAAACAAAAACAATACCTTGACAACACTAAAAAAATCCACAAACAAGTACTCATTAAAAAATTGAACAAACTACACTACACATTAATACAATCATTACACTTATACATAGATGAAAAAAGCTTTGTTAACCTAACTAAAATTGACATCCCAATAGATATAAAATGGCTACTCTCTTTAGGCCCAAAATTCGCGATACCACATAATGAAAATGACATCCCACTGTTTGACCTCATCGCGGATACCGAAGAAATATTAAAATGTATACACGATGCACAAAACAAAGAAATTGCAAAAGCTAAATTCGCTAATATTATTTCCAACAATAAATTTTGGACGCACACACAAAAGAATAGACTTAACACCACCATAAACCACATATACCATAAATTTAAAATATTTACTAAAAAACATCCGGAATTAATAATAGTCCCAAGTGATAAAGGTAAGGCAACCGTCATCATGGCAAAGTTAGACTATAATAAAAAGGTGAACGAGCTACTTGATAAGATCTTTTTAGTTACCAATTAATTAAAACACTTTAGATATAGTTTATTAGAGTTTATTTAAATTAATTAATTATATTTATTTAGAAAGGTGTGTACACTTCGTTGTCTAATTAATTACTATCTCTATTCTAATAATGTATGCTTTTATTTCGAATGGATTTATGAGGTAAGCATTTATATTTGACACCGCACATGCCAAATATATTATTTGTTTTCCGGTGCTCGCTTGCACACGCCAAGCATATTTTGCTTACCGTTGCATTTCATTATTAAAGAAATATACCTTGTACTTTTCTTTAATAATGAAATATAGTGAGCTCATAAAGACTCACTACACCTCCCTTCTTTTAGTGAATGATGTTCACATCATTCATGCCAATCGTCAATATGAAAATTAATTGTATATGCAATTATCGTTATTATTATATTTGAAACGGCGCCTTGTTTCAAATAGTACAATGAACGCATTACACTTATTAAAAATAACAACAGTCTCTAAATTACAAATTTTAAAACAATATTTTTTTCTATGTTTATGATTCGTTTGTATGATTTTATTGTACTTAGACACTACGTACTCTTCCCTTCCTTTTTTGGAATAGCTGAAGGCTTAGTTTAATTAACAGCATTATTTAAATTCTTAAATTAAAAAAAAAAATCCATAACGTATACATTTAAAAAGAATTATCAAATTACTGAAATTCTATTTTTAATAATAATTAACTAACTATAAAAATGAAAATATTTAATTATAATTTTAAAAATAATTACTAACTGAAAGCAAAGCATTCTAATATTAATATTTTTTATATTTAGCTAAATTTGATTAATTCTTAATTCTTAATTTTTCTTTAATCGATTCTTATGAACGATTTTTTCTTTTTTTGCTATGGGATCCTCAATCACTATATTGTGTTTTGGTAGGATTTTTTTTACAATATATGGTCCTGTATAAAAGGATTCTAGCTTATGTCTATTTTCGTTTGTTAAAAATACTCTATCTGTAATTGATACTTGTAATGGGTTAATGTTTTTATCGTAATAAATTTTTCTTCTTATCTTTTCTTGTTCTATTAATGTTTTGGCTCTTTTTAAGGCTACTTGTAATTTGAATTTTAAATGTTTTACATAATCATCTGGGTTATAAAGAGGGTCAACTTTATCATTAAAAATTTCGTCAATTGAATTAGCTCTATTACCAAATATTAATTCAAACGGTGTGTAGAGATGGGTTAAATTTGGAGTAGTATTATACGAAAATGCATATATGGACAACCAATCATCCCAATCATTGGTTTCTAAATTCATATAATTTCTTAAGAATACATTTATTTCCCTGTGATTTCTCTCTATTTTTCCCAACGTTTCATGGTGATAGGCAGTGGATATTGTATGTTTAATTCTTAGAGTTTCGCATATATTTTTGATAATTGAATTACAATATTCTGTCCCTTGATCAGATTTTATCGTTTTCATTGGTCCAAAGACTAAAATAATTCTTTCTATTAAAGCTTTTGCTATTGTAATTGCCTCTTTGTTTGGTATTGGAACGATGATTACATAGTTGGTTAGTTCACATTGAGCGGTTAATGCATATCTATTATCATTAATAGTTATAGGTAAAGGTCCTATAGTATCTATTTGCACGATATCGAACGCTTTGTTAGGTGTTTCTGTAATTATTAGATTTTCTTTTGTTTTTCTTAATACTTTATTTTTAGCACATTTGTTGCAATTTTTTATGTAGGTAGCTATGTCCTTAGACATACCTTTCCATTCGTAAACTGATTTTATTTTTGCTATAGTTTTCCTTTGTCCTGTATGACCACCTAATATTGGATCATCATGATATTTTTTTATTATATTCTCTCTTTCTTCTTTATTCATAATATTTTTGCGCGCTTTTGTAATAATTATATTTAACATTTTTAAATTGATGTTGGCCAACTTAATAAATTTTTTACTATCAATGTATTTAAATATGACGTCATTAGTATATATCTTTATATTATAAATATTTAATTTGCAAGCTAAGGCCTCTAGCTTCGATAAAAATTGTCCGAAGTCAATTTCATCATTCACAAATTTATTAATTGGTAACAATTTTAACTCATTAAAATTGTACACTTCATTTTTAAATTTTTCTTTTCTGTTTTTAGGACATTGTAGCAATAGTGTTAAACATTTGTTGTTATTTGTGTCAATAAACTTAAGACATGGAATTTTAACAAGATTATTATCATTATTGTCATACAATACTTTTGTTGTTTCTACTGAAATTTCTTTGTCATTTTTAGGATTTAGTATTTTGTTAGACATCGATCTCGTTTGAATGGTTAGAATTGTTTTAATAGAAGATGTTAGAGTTTTTAAATCTTCGATTGCGATTCGCGATAACGCGTCTGCGGTAACATTGGTATAACCTCTTACGTGTTCTACTTCAAAATCGTATTCTTCTAGTTCTAATCGAATTCGTGTTAGTCTGGAGGAAGGATTCTTTAAGGAAAAGAGATGAACTAGGGGCTTATGATCTGATCTAATTAAAAATTTATTGCCAAATACGTATGGTCTAAAATGATTTATAGGGAAAAAGATTGCTAATAATTCCTGTTCAATTGTTGACTTGTTTGATTCTAAAAGATTCTTTGCTTATAAAAATTATTCGAAGATAAAGATTCATCTTCAAGACCAAAAATGTCGTAATTATTCTTGATTAAATTTTTAAATTTGTTCCTAATATAACCATTAATATGGTTATTATTTTGAATAATATGATGGTAAATTTGGGTATTTCTGATACTATTTTCATTTGGTTTTTGTTTAAAAATTTCAATGTCTGTCAATTTTTCCAAAATAAAATTTGGATATTGGTATGTTAATTGAATCTGAATTTGTATTTAAAATTTTAACAATTGGTTTTCCAGAAGAAACTATTGAACTTGCTACAAAAACGCCTGGCATTAATTCTTTGTTTAAAATTACCATATATTCGTTTAACAATATCGGAACAGTTCTGAATACTTCAGCTCTCGGAGGCATTGTCAGAATGTTTTTATTGAACGATTCGTTAACAGGTATTTCAACACTTTTAGAGCCATTAAAATCAAAATTTAAAGTTAACGTCCAATTTTCATAATTTAATATACATTTATAAGTACTTAAGAAGTCTTGCCCTAATATTCCATCTGTAGATATATTCAAATCATTTTGGAGTACATGTAATTTGACTGTAAGTGCATAAATTGGAATGAAAATTTCTGTATTTAAGGTACCCAATGAGTTTACAATGGTATTTGTAACACCTTTTATTTCTATTATGTTTTGCTTGTCAACATTTGTTATGTTATTATTTTTAATTAAAGAAATTTCAGCACCAGAATCTATTAGAAAAGTTTTAATTATATCAGAGTTTGATATTTTAAATTTTACGACGGTTGCATAATTTAGATTAATAGTATAAACCTGTTTTAATTTTTGTGTTAGGAGTCTTGATTTAAACTGAGGTTTTGTACTTGAAACCCCAACTCTTCGTCTCCTGTTACATCAGTTATTGCTCTAACATTTCTTCTAGCATTGTTTGCGTAAGTATTGATATTGAGCGTATTTGGACGATTTCTATTATAATATGTATTGTTGGTACTAAACTGTCTTCCACGGTTGAAATTTGAATTGTAATTTGGACGAAAATTTCTTCTATTAATATTCCCATTAAAATTACGTTCGTTAAAAGTATTTTGTCTGAAATACTCATTATTTATATGTCCATAACCTCTACCTCCACGGGTAAATCGTAGTATGTTTGCCGCTTTTGCAGTTTTTTCTGCACTAATAGCCTCGTTAAACTTGGCTACCATTTCATCTATATTATCATATTCCTGCAACATTGCTGCTTGAATGCTGTTGTTCGTTGCATAAACCATTTTGATGTTGGCTTTAACATCGCTGATTGCTATTTTGTTGGCATTTTCTATCGGCATGCCAAGAGCTTTGTATGCTAAGCATAACTCAGATCTAAGACTTACAATTTTTTGTATATATTGGTCTTTGTTTATGAGAGTTAAACTATTTAATGCTGATTTTACTTGCTCAACTGTTTTACCAGAGCATTTCCTTTTTAAATTATCAATAATTTCATCTATCGTGGTAACATTATCCGGTACAGCTTCTTCAGCCTTCTCTTTTAATTTTGTTAAAATAATAGTAATTGTTTGAGCTATGTTCGCTTCGTTTGTGATCGTAGTTTTAACTACATTTAATTTTCTTAAGAAATGAGTCAAATCTGTAGCATTTCCATCGTAATTTTCTGTAATGATTTTGTTGACGAGGGAGATTATATCGACTGGTGTTAACGCAGTATTCGTCATTGTTTTTGTTTCAACTACGTCAATAGGTGTGTTAAAAAAAATTTTAATTTCGTCAGATTCTACCTTAGAGAATGGTAGGACGTTTAGAAAACGAAATCTATTATATTCTATTCTAGAAAATAAATCACTAAAAATTATAGGGGAAACCTATAGAACCAAAAAGAAAGCCAAAACACCTAAAAAAGTATTCTACAAGTAAAAAAAAAAATATTCTACTGAAAACAAGTGTTCTACAAGGTTACTATTGAAATATTATGATTTCAATCAAACAAAAATTCGAACAATAATGTACTTATAACAATACTAAGTAATTTTTTATATCTTATTATTTTATAAAATGTTTTAAAATTTAAATGACTTTATCGTCTACCATAATAAAAATAATACCTAAATGAAATCAATTATACCTTAGGAATTAACTTCATCAGCATTTAAAAAAAAATATAACAAAAATCAAACACTAAAAACATTAAACATTTGATTAAATAAATTTCATTTTTTTTGTTTTAGTATTTATTTTTTTGTTTCATTTAACGAAAACAACAAAAAAAATATTAGTAAAATTTTAACGAAAACATAACTTTTCTTTGCTTATTCAATTTCATGTTTTTCTGTTTTTTCTTAAAAAAAAAATTGAAATGTCAGTAAATTTTTTACTTAATCACTTATTACATAATTCAATTAAAAAATAATTCTAATTCTATATTCATTTATTAAATTCAATTTAAAATAATAACTTACAATCTTATTTAAGTGGTTCTGATCCAAATTCCAAATATGTCATCCTTCGTGTAACTTTATCCCATATGTCCCATTTCTTGATGATTTTTTGGATGAGATAATATTTCTTGATGATATTGATGTGTTAATATTATTATTGCTTGATGATTTTTTTTTGAAAATATTAAATTTGATGACATCTTTTTGAGATGATGAGAACTTTTTAGAATTGAGATGAGATCTGCGTGATGAGTTGCATTGTTTTTATACATGATCGATCAATGCGAGATCTTGCAATCTCCCTTGTAATGCTTTTCTTGATTTTATTGTTAGCGAGTTGTATGGCTTTACAACAGCTAAACACTATTATTGCGATTATTATTAAAATTAAAATAACAATCAATATGCTATTTGTGAGTTGATTTGAATTTGTAATAGTGTTAATCACTTCATTGTGGTTACTTAGCCCTTGATTCTTTGAGTCTTTAATAATTGTTGGCGTTGGTTCTTCAATTTTTGAATATGCAGAGCCCATCACTGAACATTACTTATGTTTGTTTTATTTGTATAAATTGATATTGAAAGTTTCTTTTTTTCACAAAGTAACCACTTCACAAATTATTATATTCACTGTATTATACGAAGTCACGGTCGCCATGATAAGATCTTTTTAGTTACCAATTAATTAAAACACTTTAGATATAGTTTATTAGAGTTTATTTAAATTAATTAATTATATTTATTTAGAAAGGTGTGTACACTTCGTTGTCTAATTAATTACTATCTCTATTCTAATAATGTATGCTTTTATTTCGAATGGATTTATGAGGTAAGCATTTATATTTGACACCGCACATGCCAAATATATTATTTGTTTTCCGGTGCTCGCTTGCACACGCCAAGCATATTTTGCTTACCGTTGCATTTCATTATTAAAGAAATATACCTTGTACTTTTCTTTAATAATGAAATATAGTGAGCTCATAAAGACTCACTACATACTTAGTGATAACAACACATATGAAATACTAACTAATGACCCCACTAACAGCTTACAACAGAAAAACAATAAACTAATCAAACGACTTTTTGATGAATTAATCATAAATGTTCAAGAAAGAAGATCACTAGGCACCTATAACTCCACAGCTCCCAAACTCTATGCTCAACCTAAAATACACAAACCAAACATACCTGTCAGACCAGTAATAGCCTAGATTGACACACCTTCAGCACGTTTATCTAAATTAATAGCAAATATACTCAATCACCTCATTAATGATAACAATATCAATATAAATAACACTTACAGTTTTAAAGAAAAAATTGATAACATCAGACTACAAACCGATGATCTAATGGTTAGTTTCGATGTCATCTCTCTCTTCACGAACATACCAACGCACCTAGCATTGGATATTATTAATGAAAGATGGACGGATCTAACTAATATCACAAAAATTTCTAAAGCATTATTCATGGACCTATTACAATTTTGCCTGGTTGAAGCGAACTATTTTGTTTTTAACAAAACCTATTATAAACAAATATTTGGGATGCCCATGGGCAACCCACTTTCTACGATCATCGCTGATATCATAATGCAACGGCTAATTTGTAACACCCTAAACATTTTAACATATACACCCAAAATCTTTGTAAAATACGTTGATGATATTTTCACCATAATACCAAAAACGCAAATTTCAACCACTCTGAATACACTAAACTCTTTCCATCCCAAACTACAGTTCACCGTAGAAATAGAAGCAAACAACAAAATGCCATACCTTGATATATTAGTCATTAGAGGAAAAAATGGTAGTATAGAAACTGATTGGTATCAAAAAGAAACCTCGTCAAATAGAATACTAAACTATTATTCCCAACACCCACACCCACAAAAAATCAACACAGCACACAATTTCATAAGACGTGTCTTATCACTAAGTACATCAAAATACCACTACAAAAACATCAAACATATCAAGAAAACATTAATACAGGATAATTACCCACCACAAATAATTAACAAATTAATTAATACCACCATTAATATCCCGATAACCAATAGTATAGCACCTCCACCAACTGAGCCTAGCACAAACAATAAAATATTCAAAAGCATGACATACGTTAATGGAATGTCCGACCAAATCAACAAAATAACTAAAACAATATGCCCAGGCGTCAATTTAGCTTTTAAATGCAACAAAAAAATGCAACAATTATACTCGAAACTAAAAGATCCGATTGATAAATCAAAAATGACAAATGTAATATTCGAAATACCATGCCTAGGTACCGGTGAAATTGGACATAAATGCGAACAGACTTATGTTGGTCAAACCAAACAATATTTGGAAAAACGAATTAAAAACCACAAATATGACATAAAGAGAGCAACAACCACCATCCATAACACAGACTCACCAACAACCGCTCTTGTGGAGCACCACCTACAGTTGCAACATATGCCAGACTTCAATAACGTACGTATATTAGATAGACAGGATAATTGGTCCAAAAGATTAACAGTTGAAGCCCTACACATCTACACACAAAACACATACAACATCAAACGAGATACCGATCTAATAACTCCACTTTTCTGTAACATAATCAAAAATGACATTGAGAACAAACGAAAATTCAAAAACAAAAAAAGATAACTCTCTGATAAATACATAAACACTGAAAACAACACACAACCCAACAGAAAACGGCGAAGAATTAACAATTAAAATATAAACCGTACATTAACAAATTAGCATTGAGCAATCGGTTACATATAGAAATATTTCAATAATTTTAAATTAGTTAGCAATCATACTTCTAAGTGCATGTTTTATAATTATTTGTGCCATAAATTATTCAAAATTGTAATATGTTATTTATTTTAATCAAATCAACTTTTAATGTGTTATTTAGTTTAATCAAATCAAGTTACACAAAGAAAATTAAACCAAAAAAAATGTAAAATAATTTTACAAAAACAAAAAAATTTTTGAGAAAAATAATTTATTAAATAAACTAAAATAATTATCTTATAATTATTATCTCTTGTGGATTATGTAAGTAACATAGAACTATTTATAGAATTTAACATTTATGTAGTAGTAATATCTTATAATAATTTCGAGCAAACAGATCCTTGATGATGATGTTTAGAATACATCGAAACGTCGATAAACTACATACATGAATTAACGGATAAGAATAAATTTTGGTTTATGTTAAATAATAAAGAAATCAAGAATTATTATTAATTGACCTAAACAAAACGCTTTATTTTTACTCTCCATATGACCGCAATGCTGAAACAAAAATAATAAGAAAACAATAAAATACGGTCGAATCAAAAAACAACAATAAAACACCATTATTTCTTGTATTTTACCTATATTTTTTTTAGTGTAGTTAATGTTGATCGAAAGAGGAAATTTCGCCTTACTTTACAATGTTACTGTTTGCAAAAAAATTCTCTTCAACTAATAAAATTATAAATAAAACGTTTGATATAGTTCCAACAACCTATGTGGTTTCAACAAGTTTTTTACAAAAACATGTAGGACAAAACCATTCTATTTTATTTTTTATAGAGTGCGTTTGTGAATTTTGTATAAATATGTGTATTTGTGTACTTGTGCACTAAATTGTGTACTAAAATAAAATGAAAATATGTAGCAACTTTAGCTCTTGAACTAAGAGAATCAAAGATCAATGCCGTGAAAAAATAAAACCGGTATTTCTAACGCGCGCTTACCTGAACCCTTTCAGACAGTATTTAAATTTAAAAGAGATAACAATACTTGCATATATTTTGTAGTTAATAATGGTCTATTTAAGTAAAAAAATACAACAAAATTTGAGCAGCTCTCTCAGGTATGCTTTGCATTTGGTATATTGGTATATTTGGTATAGTTGGTATATTGAATTCTGAAGAGACCTTTACATTTTGGAAATTTACAACTTACAATAAGCTACTTTACTTTTATTTCGAACAGGATAATGTTTCATATTATCATACTGCAATTCTTATAACGGTCTTACTTTAGACCTTTTATATTTGGATTGTTACGATGAATTCATTTTAGAAGTTGTAGGTGTGTAAGCTTTTACTTATACTCACGTTTAGAAAAACACATATGTAGGAACCAACAAATTTACACAAACTTAAAACAACATATAATACAACTATTATACACAATTGTCATCATTTGATTATACATTATTAAAATATGTATTTGATCATACATTTATAAAACGGCAACCGTTGTAGATATAGTGTATCTCTACTATTTATGTTCATTAGGCATGACCAGATATGTATGAACAATTTTCAAACCATCTTTTTCTTCGCTCTCACCGAATAATTATGTTCCATTTGAGTCGAATATGAACTATATCAAGTTTTATCGAAATCGGGAAATAATTACCCACCGCACAGTGGCGTCGAAGATAAGAAAATTAGCAGAATAATAGGATTTTTTATTTTTATCAGATATAATCATCTTAAAACATAATATATCTCATAATTTTGATTTTTTTTATTAAAAGCTAATTAATTAACGATTCTAACGAGCTAATTAATTAACGAGCCTAAGTATGTAGAAATCGATCTTAGAAAAGCGATTTATCTTAATTTTTCTTCTTACATATACGAAAATTCACTAATCCATAATAATCTTTTTTCAAAGAAAAAAATTAATTTTTATGGTTAAATTTATAATAATTTTTCATTGAAGCAACATTTTTCCAAAAGAAATCAATAAATTAAATTAGATTTATTGTATGATGGGTATTTGCATCTGTAGTTTTCGACCACCTAAATGGTGTATTGTGTACCTTCCTCGTCTTTAGGTAGAATTCTGTTGTATTCCGTGTCATCAACTTAACACCGAGTTCGGTGGTATCATTAACAACATGCAAGCTTTGGCAAAACAACGTGGCTTTGACGAAATCCTCATTCCGATGGGTCATGTAGCAAAAAATCAATACAAATTCCAAATCGATTAAAAAAACTCTGAGTTTTTTCTGTGACAAAATCACTAATGTTCTTATTAGCAAAAAGTTGCATATGTTTGACTGCGTCAAAATCTTTTATGCGAGTTTGGGGTGCGATGGGGATGTCTCGTGCTGGGACCTCAAGGTTTTGAAACATTTTGCGTTTTTCATCAAACAAAATCTCTGGGTCGAAAAAAGCCAAGCCAATATTTGATTCCGTTAAATAGTGAAGATGATAACAAATTTTGCTCAACATTTCTTCTGAAACTCTTTGGTCAATTTTGATGAAATCCAAATCCTGATATACGGCTGCTGTTCCATCTATGCATTTGAACCAAATTTTTACATACAACATAATCAGAAAAATGCAAACGTCTCGAAAAAATGCAAATGGCGTGACTTGTCGGACCTGGGCGTTTGAATTTGTAATTCTCAATGGTTTCGCCAAGAAAAATCAATGTAGCTTCCAAAAATTCTTTATATTCACTGCGTGGGTGTGATTTTTCCAACTCTTAATGACAAAAAATTACTAGATCTTCTCACTAGAGTGTTTTGGAATTTTGTTTCCCAGTTTTTTGTTCGATATTCCACTTTTGAACATTGTTGGATTAATTTTACCATCGTCACATGCCTTCTGAAATTTGTTGAACAGATAAACATCGGGTGCTGTGGTCTTTCCAAATTTGAGATCATAAACAGCCCGTAGTTTAATCTCCTGTATGTGATGACGACATGGGAATCGAATCAAGTTGTGGCCAATCTTTTTTCCACCTTTTTCTGGTCCAGCGTTACTTGATGTCGTGTCGTAACACATGGCTTCGACATTATCAGTAAGATCCCATTCTTCAAGGCATTCATATATCGCATTCGCAATCGATAAGCCGCTCTGTTCTTTGCATTATGGAACCGTTAATAACTTCTCAATATTACCAAATGATACTATGGTTGGCAAACGATCTACTTTACCATGTCCAGTTAATTCTGCTAGCAATGTATCCAAAAATAAAAATTTGTGTTACTCAAACAAAGTCTAAATCTAACATAAAAATTTTTTTTTTCTGAATTTTCGCAGTAATTTTTTTTTGTGGATTTAAGAAGAAGAAATTCGATGAAAACGCTTTCCTAATATCAATTTCTACATACTTAGGCTATGAGATATATTATATTTTAAGATGATTATATCTGATAAACATAAAAAATCCTATTATTCTGCTAATTTTCTTATCTTCGACGCCACTGCGCGGTGGGTAATTATTTTCCGATTTCAGTAAAACTGCATACGCTTCATTTTCGAGTCAAAAGGAACATAGTTAGTCGGTGGGAGGGATGAAAATAACAACTTCATAAGTTAGGTCATGTCTAATGTTCATGCAATCCTCCGTCGATGACCCAACTGGTATTGAATTTTCTTCTCCCTTTTACCGCCAAGTTCTTTAATTTTATTTTTGATTTTATTCGAGTGACTGTAGTTTTCCATGTCCAAATAAAGTTTAAAATTAATTAACGAGTTTACATTTGTCTTTACTTCGGTCTGAAAGACCCAAGTATTACATTCATGGGCTCAAAGTGAAATTCTACCTCCACTTTTTTTGGCATTTCTCGACGTTTTAGGACCTACTGAGCAAAAAAAATGTATGTCTGTCTGTCGGTAATAGTTGTCAAGTGTGTCAAAAGATTTTTATTTATTTTTTTACCCAATTTCTTGGAAAAAAATAAAATTAATAGTTTGTATGACATAAAATTTTATTACTATTATAGAGAATTATGACATTATAAGTTTGTCAAAAAAATGTTGTCAAATGTGTCAAAAGAAAGATTTTTATTTATTTTTTTACCCAATTTTTTGGAAAAAAATAAAATTAATAATTTGTATAACATGAAATTTTATTATTATTATAGAGAATTATGGCATTATAAGTTTGTCAAAATATAATGTCAAGTGTGTCAAAAAATGATCTCATTTATTTTTTGCAAATGCAGCTGTTTTTATGACGTAAATGTAATTAAACATGGACATTTTTGAATATGTAATAGTTTTTGAAATATTTTTGGAATTTTGAAAAAGTTTGTATTTTTGATTTTGTAATAACTTTCGCAATATTTTTAGAATTTTGGAAAAAGTTTTAATTTTTGTTTTTGTTATAATTTTTGCAATATTTTTCGGATTTTGAAAAACGTCTAAATTTTTGAATTTTTAAGAATTTTTGGAATATTATTAATATGTAGAAACAGTTTAAATTTTTGATTTTATTCTAGTAAGTGGAATATTTTTAGAATTTGGAAAAAATATTGAATTTTTGAATTTTATATATATTTTTAGAATTTTGAAAAAAGTTTCCATATTTGATTTTGTAAGAATTTTTGAAATATTTTTAGAATTTTGAAAAATTTTAAATTTTTGATTATATTATAATTTTTATAACTTTGGAAAAAATTTCAATTTTTGATTTGGTTATAATTTATGCAAAATTTTAGAGTTTTTGAAAAAGTTTTAATCTTTGATTTTGTAATAATTTTTGAAATTATTTTAGAATTTTGTTTGAATTTTTGATTTTATTTAATTTTTACAATATTTTTGGAATTTTGAAAGAAATATGAATTTCTGATTTTGAAATATTTTCTCGAAACGCGAAATGGAGAGCTCTTGAGTAGTTTGCGGATTGTATAATCTTTTCACCAAATTATTTTAATTTATGATCTGTTATAATTAAATTTTCCAACAACATATTGATGTTTCGTGTTAGTCTTGTAATACATATCCAAATAGAGATAAAAAATACAATTACTTTAACAAAGAGTATGTTTGATATACATCGCTGCCCAAAACTAAAAACCATGTCCTCATAAAAGTTTTTTGCCGAAAACTATATAAAAATTTTTAACCCAGCTGTGAGATTTCAGCCCCTCCATAGTTTTCTATTATTGTTTTCTGTGTGTAACTCAATTTTTTGAAAAGATTCTGTGCAAAATCAGAAATTTTATTTACAGTACAAATTTTAGTACAATTTTTTTTGGTTTTCTGTCTTCGTGTTTCCGAAATATCCAGATTTTAAATTAAATTTTAGATTAGAGATTAGATTTAATTAGATTAAATTTTTATACGAAATCTTTATATAAAAAAAAAAGTCCGAGCGGCAGGTATATCCGCTAGAAATAGGTAGATTTCGGGATCAGACAGTTATGTGTGCATTTAGAATCGGATTTATCAGATTACTTTATAAAAAATACTAATTAAAAACAGAAGTATTAAACTAACTTTAAAAATAAACATTATTTTATACAGTTTTTGGGCTCTAATCACTTAACCTGTACCCCGATATGGCCAATTGTCAAACATATTCAGGAAACTGTTTGCCGCAACATACCCAGAAAATATTTTTAGCGTAAGTGAAAAAATGCGACCGTGAAAGTGCCGCTAAATGCCGTTGTACTTCACACAGTTTATTGCAGATAGCTAAAGAACCTTTTGTTGCAGATGTCTGGCTTTTTAAAAAATGATAGAAATGTGTTCAAATAATTAATATTTATAAATTTTGTTTACATATTTTGCCCCAAACGGCCGTTATAACGCTTTATTTTTGACAGTTTTAAGGCTTTAGACTCTTAACCTGTACCCGGATATGGCCAGTTGTCGAACTTATCCAAGAGATTGTTTGCCGCAACACGCTCAGAAAAAACTTTTGGTCTAGGTCGAAAAATGCGACCGTGAGAGTGCCGCTAAATTCCGTTATACCTCATATCGTTATATATACATATAAATAATTTTTTTTTTGTTTTTCCGTCTCCGATTTACATATTATATAGTCGTTTGGCATCAAAATTTTTCCGAAATTCCGAGATGACGGTCATTGCAATAGGTAGATTTTTATATGAAATCTACCTAATATAAGTAGAAACAGAATAATTCAAAAAAATTATCGAACCAAATTAAATACATTATCCGAACTAACTCCATCAATACAATTTCGGAACAGTTTTATTTAAGTTGGTTTAAACTACTTTTAATAACATATTAAATCCACCAAAGATCAAATGAACTACGTCACAACTACAATTATACCATCACACATAATTTATAACATTATCAAACAATTTTATTTCAAAATCATCTTTTGTTGTTGTGTTTTTTTGTTCTTATTTAATCTTTTTTCAAACGGTTACTTAGTAAAAAAAATAAAAACAAAAGAGATTTTGATAATTTTTCTATGGTATTAAATGGGTTGATATTTTTCTTGTAAGGGTTGCATTATAATGCTTATAAAAATGGAACCTTTTGGGTTAGAAAGCTGAAATTTTTTGAGGCTATAGTTGAAAAGTATGTTTAAAAGCTAAGATGAATTTAAATAACATAAACTGAAACATGATGAAAGCATTGCTTTTTGCGTTTGTTTTCATTTCAACAGCCGTAGGGTCTCAACCGTTAGACTTAAACTATTATTTTTGAAATTTTGGAAAGATTTATATTTTAAGTACGTGAAAAAAAGTTTTCAAATATGAGCTTGGCCATTTCAGCTAGATCCAAGGGCAGCAAAGTTTAGTAAATTTTTAAAACAGCTGATTTTTGAGGAACCTGAAACGCCAAAGTGGTCATCTGGATAAAAATGATAGAAATATGTTCAAATATTTAATATTTATAAATTTTATTAAAATATTATGATTCAAACGGAAGTTATAGCGCCCTAGATTATTCGACATTTTAGGCTCTAGCCGCTTAACTGGTACCCGGATATGGCCAGTTCACGAACTTGTCCAAGACATTATTTGCCAAAACACACAAAAAAATTATTTTGGTGTAGGTCGAAAAATGCGACCGTGAGAGTGCCGCCAAATTCCGTTATATCTCATATCGTTATATATATATATATATATATATATATATATATATATATATATATATATATATATATATATATATATATATATATATATATATATATATATATATATATATATATATATATATATATATATATATATATATATATATATATATATATATATATATATATATATATATATATATATATATATATAAATATATATATATATATATATATATATATATATATATATATATATATATATATATATATATATATATATATAAATTTTTTTTTCATTTTGATTTTCCGTCTCCGCCTATCATATATAGTCGTTTGGCACCAAAATTTTTCCGAAATTCCGAGATGAAGCACATACCAATAGGTAGATTTTTATATGAAATCTACCTAAAATTGGCGCTGATGCACGCACAAAATGTTCTGGATATATAGTGAGCTAATATCTATCAAACAAGTCAATTAATGGCTAATCGCTATTTGAAATTTTGCGTAGTTCTTATTATAAAAACATTGAAGAAAACTGTAGTACCCTAACAGACATAAATTATGTTGTACGAATATAAAAAGCAAGAAAATTTTATTACCGCAAATGACAAACCGAAAGTTGGATTACATAAATGTTAAAAATCATTTTTAAGCATATATAATACAGTTATTGCAGTTTCAAATAAACAGGTGCTCGGGAGGATTCAGAGTTCGAAATGGAGCCAGATCTTTAATTTTCAGTTTAACCTGGATCATGTACCAAACTTTCATCATATGCGATTTTGTCAAATAAAATAAAGTGTAAGAAGAAAAACTTGTAAATATTTAAATACCTGTACTAGGGCATTGAGTTATCCGAATATAGAATATCTTTTTTTTTTTAAATATCTGAATATTCGGTTAGTATTCGAATAGTAAAAGAAGTACTAAGAACTATGAATAAAGTCTAAGAGGTTTAACATATTATGCATTTTGTTTTATTTATTTTCTTGAAATAGGCATTTAAGAAAGAGAAACGCATTCAGATGTTTAAACTTTAAATTTTTGGTTACTTCTTATTTTAGATATCCCGCCGTAGAGGACCTTTCCTTTCAGTTTTTGTTGAAGTGGAGCTGATAGTCAACAGAGCATTATACAAATTGTCTAATTTATTTGTCCTTTTTTTAAACTAATTTATATAGCAAAAATATTTTTGAAGCTATTACCAGCGATTTTCATTACCACTGTTACTGTATCTCGTGTCGTTGAATCGGTAATTGAGCTAATCGCTAGTTGAAGCTCTTGTTGCAATATATTTTTACTTTGATTGTTGACTGCAAGTACGTCATTTATATTACAAGAAACTTGCAACTGGTTATCACTGTTTTCATCTCTACGATTTGGTACATCTTTGAAGCTGAGGAGGAGAGAAAGTTTTCAAAGCAGTTTTCGTTACGTAATCAAATATTCGTTCGATTGTGGTGTAACTCCAGTGTCAAGATATAGCAATAAGGTTGTTAGGTTTTATTTCTTCTCTGATTCATTCGTTTCTTAATTTCGTTGGGTAAGATTTTACTAAAATCACTGTTCATTTCCGTTAGAGAATTAAATAAGAATTTGCATACGCCTTTGGCTGTCTCATAACTGTTGATATTTCTTTCACTAAGTTCTTTGACAGTAATATCAAGCGAAGTTAGTACGTCAAGCACTTTTTATAATAAAATTATTTATATTATATCCCTTAAAATATTGAAATTTCTAAGTTTTGAATTTTGAAAAAGGAATGAAGGGATAGAAAACCAATATATTTTAGGAGATAAAACAATATGTTTGCGTATAAATATTCGAATAACGAATACTTAAAATATACCCAAATTATTCAGATATTCGAATACTCGAATATTCGATTTGAATGGTCTAATCTGTACATATATACAACATAATGAAATTAAAATTGAAACTAGAAATAAAAATTAATTTACCAACTATTCATTGCTACTTGATACCGTGGGCACGATTATTATGAATTGGATTGAAAACTCAACTATCATAACAACAATAACTAACAACTGTCGGTCTTGATTCAAATGAAGAATTTTGTTCGTTATTAATGGCTGGTTTTGTGTTACTACAAAATCTATTAATAGCAACTGTTTTTTGTACTTAAAATTTTTAACAACTATTTATGGTCTTTTGGCGCAACTGTTTGATGCCAAAGGAAGCATGTGTAATCCATGGCATGTGTAATTTCTCCATGCTTCCAGAAAAGTTAAATTTCTTTTTTCTATTTAAGAACTATTTCTATTTAAAATATACTTAAGCGTTTGCTTTATTTAGTACATTTTATATGCCGCAATAACACTCTTATAATCCCACTATATCCAATATGTCACTATCGGTTTGTAAGTTTTTGACGATCTCAAGGTCTTTTTAGGCTTGGCATGTTCCATTTTCCATTTTTAATTTGTAGTTCTTGTACATTTTTCGAGGACGTGCTTGTAATGAGTTCGAGATAATTCGAGCTCAGTGTACAGAGTTAATAACAAATGTTCTTGACGGAAATGGAAGGTTAACCCTTAATCCAACCCTAATTTTGGTGAATGGATCCGTTAAATCCTATGGTTTTCAAAAACGTGGTCGGCTCAGAAACGGTCGGTTCAGAAACTGGAAATTAGGCAAACAGAAGTATGGATTTTACTTCTTACTGAAGCCTTAGACAACCAAATTTCATCGAAATACAATTCTAGAACTAGCGTAAAAAGTAATTTTCCTAATAATTTCCCTTCGAACTATTAACTAGATTTAGAATACAAAAAAAGTCATGAACAATAGCAAATATAAGGTTCTAGCAAATTTTATGGCGTATTTGTACCTTCAGTGGTTTAACTAAAATATACAGAAATAGTTATTGAAAAAAAAAACAGAAATATAGTTATGCTAAAAGTAGATATAAGCAAGATGACAAAAAAGATTATTTAAAGGAGTTGAATGCCATAAAATGGGATATATTTCGTAAATTTTATAACACAGCTCAAAAGTAAACACAATGCGTCTAAATTCAAATATCTTTCCTTGAAAGTTATATTTAAATTTAACTGGATTTTCACAATTTATATTAAAACATATAAAATTTTTTCTGTCATGTCAATATTCAAAATTACATTTTTGTCAAAATACAATTGGCAGTTTGCCCGAGAAATCACTTTTAATCGTATAAGCAGGTATGTTTAAACAAAACAATTTCACTGACATTTAAATTAACATTGCATGTATGTACAACATAATTACATATTCGGTAACATTTTTGGCACAAGCTTTAGAAATAAATTATTTGAGATAAGAGAAAATTTTAAATTACAAAAATAAATAGTTTTTGGTTTTCTACAAAACTAAGGTTTTCATTTTAGTTATGACAAATAATTGAAACAGTTGAAACAGACGGTTCCAATGTTTGTCCGGCCTTTTAAACTAAACAGAGGTGGTTGTATGAATGAGTAATTGTTGAAAACATACAACAATTTTAATAAATAACAAATTACAAAGGCAGTTGTCAATTTTGCCTAACAATTTTGCCTAACTGCCTAACAAAGGCAGATATCAATTTTTTTTTAAGTTAAAATTTGCAAATCTATCATTTTATTTTATGAAGTTAGTTCCATCAGAGTTGGTTTGCTTGCTATGTTGTTTAAATTCACTTAGAATTTAATTTTCATATATAAAAAAGTCGGACGAGTGCGAATAAAATTCGCTCGCCAAGAGTTCCGTGAATGTAAAAGAACACAATATCAAAAATAAATGTCATAAAGTTATGTTGTAAAGTCTTTATATCGCCAGACTATGAACGCATAACAGAATAAATATTTAATCGTAGACGTCAATAGTAAATATCAATCACATCTACATTGATCAAATATGACACAAAAATTGTTACTTGAGGTTAAATCTTATCCATAACTGTTTATGCTAACTAAAGAAAGATTAATCCAACTTTTTAATGGTTTAAATTGAGAATATTTTTTCTATAAATCAGAGTTAAAATTTAGGGTGGTGGTGGTATACATATACTTAAACTAAAACTTTTTTAACAATAACTAAAAAACTGTACATCGCAAAATTCTTAGAAAATATTGCAATGTTTCTTAAATTAAGTGCTCTTTCAAATGACATCCCACTCGCTTGGATCAAAAAAAGTTTTTTTTTACCCTCCCCACACCCATCCCCTAAACACACAGAAATATATTTATTTGAGACTTTGCTATAAATATCATTTAAAGTTTACCAAACTTCCTGTCTATTTGCGTTTTACCAAATTTTTCTGTCAATCAGTGTCGAAACGTAGGGGGAGCACGGTTTGAAAGTTTTACTTTTTTGACAATAACTCGAAAACTGGTGCACAGCGAAATTCTAAAAAACAGTGTGTTAATTTTTAAATTAGGTGCTCTTTCAAATGACACCCCATTCGCTTGAGTCAGATGAAAGTTTTTTTTACCCTCTTTACACCCATCCCTTAAACACACAGAAATATAATTATATGAGAGTTTGCTATAATTTTCGTTCAAAATATAGCAAACTTCGTGTCTCTGAGAATTTTATCAATTTTTCTGTCTAGCAGTGTCGAAACGTAGGGAGGAACAGTATGTTTTTATAGAATTACTCAAAAACTGTGCACCGCAAAATTCTAAAAAAAACTGCAATGGTTCTTAAATTCGGTGCTCTTTCAAATGACCTCCACTCGCTTGTGTCAAAAATTTTTTTTCACCCTTTCCCACCCCAATCCCTTAAAAGCACAAAAATATAATTATTTGAGACTTCGCTATAATTTTCGTTCAGAGTTTATCAATCTACCTGTCTCTGTGAATTTTTTCAAATTTTTCTGTTAATTAAGCTCGAAATGCAAGGGGGACCAACTGTTTGTGTCACTTTTTTGACAATAATTCAAAAACTATGCATTGAAAAATTCTAAAAAATGGCAATGGCAATGTTTCTAAAATCAAGTGATCTTTCAAATGACACCCCACTTGACCTGGTTCTAAATGATTTTTTTACCCCTTATCATTCCTACCCCTTTGATAAATACAGTTATGAGTAGCTGCAGCTTTTCTATATTTTTCATTAAAAACCTACTCATTTTTCTATCATTCCAAATATATTTCAAGATTTTCGATGAAATAGGGTCGGAATTAATCGAGGCAATAAAACCATTATACAAAAAATGGTGAGGTGTAAACAGTAAAATTCCAAAATACATTTTAAAAGAATGCTGAAATGAAGCCCTTGCATATAATATAACTCGTCTCGATAAAAAAAAGTATGTTTTCAAAGGCTTTGCATCGTACATCTGTAAAACAAACGAACACAACTTCATTTATTTTCTAACCCGTCATCTTGTGTGGATAGGTTAGTTTTATAAGCACCTCAAATTTTAAGTTCATTGGATTAATGGTTCACGAGATAATCGAAATAATGTGAAAAACACGTTGTACTCTCACCAATGGTGTTCCGACGGAACCCTAGAAACAAGTTAAGCCAATCATCAATCGTAAAATAGCCAAAAGTGAAATTCTTACCCCCACTTTTTTGATATTTCTTGATGTTTTAGGACCTACTGACCCTAAAAAAGCAGAAAAAAATGTATGTCTGTCTGCCGGCCATCACAACCGACGAAATCTTGAAAACCGCTGGAGAGATTTCAAAAATGTTTAATTCCAAAAATAGGTAAACTCAATTGTAAGAGCCGAAAGTACGATGTGTTTGATAACTGTACCGGAAGTGTGTGGAAAAAATCGTCAAGTGTATCAAAACAAGGAAATTTGCATATGTTATATTTAAAGTAGTAGGAGTAGGAACGTACGAGTAGGAACATTGATTTTAGAGAAATCTTGATGGTCAGCATTGGTATGTGAGACCAAAAACTAGATTATTGCATTTTAAGTTTGTCAAAAAAATATTGTCAAGTGTGTCAAAGGAATGATTTTCATCTTCATAAAAGTTTTATGCCAAAAACTATATCAAAATCCTTAACCAAAACCGAAGTCTTGATATCTCAGAGCTTGAGATTTCAGCCCAATCATATTTTACTTCGGTCTGAAAGACCTAAATATTACATTCATGAGCCAAAAGTAAAATTGTTACCCCCACTTTTTTGGCATATCTCAACGTTTTAGGACCTACTGATTCTAAGAAGCAAAAAAAATGTATGTCTGTCTGTAGGCCGGCCGTCCGGCCGCCGACATTACCTACGGTGCATTCTACAGGGAAAACCGCTATAGGGATTTCAAAATTTTTTTTCTAAAAATATGTATACTCGTAAATATATATGTAGGCGCTATGTTCGATAACTGTACCGGAAGTGTGTCAAAAAATCATTAAGTGTGTCAAATGCAGCCAATTTTCATATTTTTTGCTTAAAAAACGTTCATTTTGAGTGATTACGAGTAGGTATGGGGGATTGGTATGGGAAGGGATTGGTATGTGAGATCACAAACTAGATTATTGCATTATAGTTTGTCAAAAAAATGTTGTCAAGTGTGTCAAAAGAAAGATTTTTATTTATTTTTTACCCAATTTTTGAAAAAAATGAAATAAATATTTGTTTGAATGAAATTTTATTTTATTATTATTGAGAATTATGGCATTATAAGTTTGTCACAAAAATGTTGTCATGTCAAAATAAAGATTTTTTATTTATTATTTACAATTTTTTATTTATTATAACAAAAAATTTTAAAATCAATTAAATTTTAACCTTTTTTTTTTTAATATAGCTCTAACCTTTACTTTAAAATATGTCAAATTTACAAAGAGGCGTTAATTCGTGTTCTTGAGATATTTAATTTTAAAGATTTTAAGGCTGATCCGATTAATATACTAAATGTTCATTATTTTTTCGAACAATTTATATTAAAATTTTCACCACTGAAGTTCGAGAAAATAATGAAAATTAGAATTTTAATCGGACTAAAAATCTTTAAAATTAAATATCTCAAGAATACGAATTAACGCCTCTTTGTAAATTTGATATATTTTAAAGTAAGGTTAAAGCTATATTGATTGAATTGAATTTAATTGATTTTAAAATTTTTTGTTAATAGAAGTTGTTTGAAAAAATGAAGAAAAATTCGAATTTCAGTCGTACTAAAAATCTTTAAAATTAAATATCTCAAGAACAAAAATTAACGCCTCTGAGTTAAATTAATATATTTTAGAGTAAGGATAGAACTATTTTCAGAAAAAAAAAATTAATTAAATTCCAATTGGTCTTCAACCCTAGCGCCATGTTTAAAAAAGTTTTTTAATATTTTTATTTAAAAATTAATTATGAAAACAATTAATTAATTTTTTTTCGAAGGACTAACTAATCATCCATCAAACAAACAAAAGTTTGATAAAATCGGTAATGCCGTTTTTGAGCAATTTAATTTCAAAGTTACATAAGATTGGCACTCTGAAAAAAATATTGATGTTCATGACAACCTCATCTCGAAGTTGGCATTTTATTATTCATGCAAAGAAAAATTATTTGCAGTCAATTTCACTGTGATTGAGACAACTACACGATAAAATTTTCCTAACAACAGAATGAGGTTTAGTTAAAATATAAAGTGTTATATCCAATATAACAGTAGTTGAATAAAGATAATAACCATTTCCCTGAAAAAAATTTTCTTTGGCCTTATATCATGAATTTTTTCATTTCAAAGTTTAAGTATTTGAGATTAATTGAACTATATTTTATTTTCACATAAATATTTCGTGTGATTGTCTCAACTTCATTGATTTACAATTGTAGAGTTGTTGAAGCAATTTCGTAGTTTGATTCGCCATATGTGACCGCACGGTGAGATTGAGACAATTGCATTTCGATTGGAAATAGGACATGTTTTTTTCAGTGCAGAATTTTCATTTTTCATGCATGCTGGGGTGCCGCCTATGCTCAAACTATGCACTTTAAAAAATTTTAAAATAAAATGTATTTTTTATTTTGTCCATAGTACTTATATGCCAAGTTTCAGGAAAATCAAAAACGGACAAGTTCAAATTTCGACTTTTTGACCTGCGTAGATCACGTTTTTCATCTATAGAGAATTATGGCATTATAAGTTTGTCAAAAAAAATAATGTCAAGCGTGTCAAAAATGATTTCTTTTATTTTTTTAGCTAGTTTTTTGGAAAACAATGTATAGTAGAATTTTTTTGCCAGCGAACACAAAATTTGTTTGTTATGCGCATATTGTTTGCACATGCGCATGCACATGCGCATATTGTTTGCACATGCAGTGTCTCGATTAAAATATTAAAAAAACTATTGGGGGTCCCATTGAAATGGACAAAAAAAACACATAAAATTTATAAATTACTATTGAAATTCAACCAATTATAATAGAAACCCAAAAACTAGTAGAAATATTAATGATTTTGTAGGAAATATAACAAAATTTTGATAATCAAAAATAATTATAATAAAAATAACGACGCCTATGGAAACAAATATCACAACAAACAAATGGTACGAACTAGAAGTAGAAATTTAACTAATATAATTGTTTTGAAAACAAATTTATCCCAAAATAAATAATACATCTCTGTTTTACTTTTGTTTTATCTTTTTTCTCTTGCTGCGTCGTAGCTGTCAGAAATTCGCTGGCAAAAAAATTCTACTATAGCTGTTTTTATGAAGTAAATTTAATTGAACATGAATTTGGACAATTTTTGAATTTGTTATAGTTTTTGAAATATTTTTGGAATTTGAAAAAAGTTTGTATTTTTGATTTTGTAATAATTTTTGCAATATTTTTAGAATTTTGGAAAAAGTTTTAATCTTTGTTTTTTTTATAATTTTTGGAACATTTTCAGAATTTTGAAAAATTTTAAATTTTTGATTTTATCATAATTTTGGAAAAAGTTTCAATTTTTGATATTGTAATAATTTTTGCAATATTTTTAGAATTTGGAAAAAGTTTAAATTTTTAAAAATTTTTGGAGTATTATTAAAATTTAGAGAAAGTTTAAATTTTTGATTTTATTCTAATTTTTGGAATATTTTTAGAATTTTGAAAAAAAAATTAGAGTTTTTGAATTTTATATATATGTTTAGAATTTTGAAAAAAGTTTCAATTTTTGATTTTGTTATAATTTATGCAAAATTTTTAGAGTTTTTGAAAAAGTTTAAATCTTTGATTTTGCAATGATTTTTGAAATAATTTTAGAATTTTGTTTGAAAAAAGTTTGAATTTTTGATTTTATTTAATTTGTACAATATTTTTGGAATTTTGAAAGAAATATGAATTTGTGATTTTGAAATATTTTCTCGAAACGCTAACTGGAGAGCTGTTGAGTAGTTTGCTGATTGTATAATCTTTTCACTAAATTATGTTAATGTATGATCTGTTATAATTTTCCAACAACGTATTGATGTTTTGTGTTAGTCTTGTAATACATATCTAAATAGAGATAAAAAATACATGTACTTTAACAAAACGTAATGTTTGATATACATCGGCGCCCAAAACTAAAAACCATGTCCTCATAAAAGTTTTTTGCCGAAAACTATATCAAAAATCCTTAACCCAGACCAAAGTTTTGATATCTCAGAGCAGTGAGATTTCAGCCCCTTCATATTTTTCACATTTAAGTTACTATACAGAATAAAAAACATTTCCAAATTCATTTTAACATTCATTGATATCATATAAATTAAATGAATGAGTTTTAGTTATTTAATCTAATTTAGTAATTTATTTATTTTTTAAAAGATTGAAGTTTTAAACTTTTAACAAATCATTGAATTAATTTATGGATTATGCGAATAATAGACCAGAGCATGATACCTTAAAAACAGGCAAAAAATGGAAAAAATTACTAACTGCATGAAAACTTTTGGATGAGGAAGAAAATATTGCGAAAATGATGGGAAACATAAATTAAAGGTGATCCGACCTATGGGGTTTGAAATGGGGTGAGCTTTGGGGTAGAAATGGGTTTTTCACGATTTTCAGCGAAACTAGACCTTCTATCGAAAAATGTTTGAAGTAAAAGGGTGAGGTAATAAAAAGGTCTATATCAACCATTTTTTCACTAAGCTAAATTTTGCCGTCGAAAATAGAAAAAAAAACGAGAAAAAAGGTTTCGTTTTAATTTTTATCTCCCACAAAGCATTTTTGAAATCGTAAAAATTGAAAAAACCGAGAAAAATAGGTCTTTTCGTTTTTAAGTTTTATCTCCCACAACAAAATTTTTTTTTTCACACAATTTGGTGAAAACGTACCTTATTATGTCCCTAATACGCTGCAATTTTTATAATCAAAATACTTATTGTTACGTTTAATTTTAATTTTAAACCAAAAAGTGACCTCATGACGAAGTGACACACGAAAATTCTCCTGTGCTGGAAACAGTTTTTTTCACAAAATCAGTAATCTTTATTTTTGTTGAAACGTCTACTTTTAGATGGTGTAAGAAAAATGAGCATTACCATAGAAAAATTTATATTTTGTAAGGATTTCAACGGTAAATTTTAACAAATAACGAATATTTTTAAACAATCATTGAAAAGTAACTCACTAAAATCAAGTTTTTTCAGTTTTTCGCATATCCTGGAAAATGTTTCCGATTTTATGTAATTTTAATCTTTATTTTTTTTTACACCATCTAAAAGTAGACGTTTCAACAAATTCGTTTTTTCTATTTTCACGGCAAATTTTAGGTTATGTGAAAATAGCTTGCATAAAAGATATAGACATTTTTATTACCTACACCTTTTACTTCAAACATTTTTCGATAAAGGGTCTAGTTTCGCTGAAAATCGTGAAAAACCATTTTCTACCCATTAAAACCCACCCAATTTAACCCTTGTAGCTCGGATCACCTCTAATTTATGTTAAATTTATGTCCCATTGTTTTCGCAATATTCCCGAGCCGACCGGAATTGAGATAAAACTTTTGTTACGGATCTTTCACTTTTCAAAGCAATTTTTCATTCTATTCAATTGAATACATTCATTTCTAGTGTCTTAGAATAATACTTTATTGCACATTATAAGTATTTGTTTTATTTAAGTTATGTTAAACTTCAAACCAAAAATTTAGTGAAAATTTATTCCAAACCAATCAAATTATCAAATACCTCAACACTTCAAATATTTGTTTACAATATTAAAGAATTGAAACAAAGTATCCGTTGAGTGATTTAAACCAAAACAATAAAATATTCGGCTTAACCTCAAAACTTTAATTAAAAGAAATTTAACTGATTGGATTTGTAATAACGTAAAATATGCATTTTTTTAAATTAACTTTCCCAAAAAAGAAAAACAAAGAAAACTATAACTCGACATTCTCATGCTCATTCTATCTCACATGAAACGATACCGACCAAATTAATAACAGGAAAATCGCATGCGCTACAACTACAGATTTCCCTTTTTTCTGTTTTTTTTGTTGTGGAAAACAATTTTCTTTAAAATGTTTTCGTCTATGCACATATCTATATTTGTCTCGTTCTGTTGTTATTGTTAACCCTCAACATTTTTCACAATACCACCATCGAAACATAATTTGTTTGAAGTTGTTGTTGTTTTTTGTTAATGTTTTTTGTCTTTTTTATATCACTGTATGGTTAGAGTATGAAAAATGAAATGAAAATTTGACAAGATTGGCAAAGTGTTTGCGTATATGTTTTTGTTGTATTGTTTATATATACAAGAAATGGCCGTCAAAATTATTAAAATAGAATTAAAGAAATTCTTCTTCAAATTTATAAATTAAACTGTTGTTGGTTTCAAATAAAAGTATAAGATCTATGTTTATGTGTTTTTTGTAAATAGAAAACTATATATCGAGTTCTTATTATACAAACGAGTGAAAAATGATTGTGTTTTGATATTAAAGAAGATTCAAATAAAAATATATAAATGATAAAAAAAAATTGTGAAAATTTTCAACTTTGATGTTGCAGTGAATATTTTTATTGATTTTGTTTTTTCTTATTAAAAATTAACTAAAACTAAAAGAATATATAATATAATCCTAAATAATATTGCATTCAATTTAAGTTCTAGTTGCCGAACATTTTACTTTAATTTGTTTTGTGTGGATCCCTGACATAGTAAATTTATTTATAATTTGGAAAAAAAATATATATATATATATATATATATATATATATATATATATATATATATATATATATATATATATATATATATATATATATATATATATATATATATATATATATATATATATATATATATATATATATATATATATATATATATTCGCTATTAGAACTTCGAAAATGCAATAAAATTTCAAAATTATTCTTTCAATATAAATATTTGATGTTTATTTTGCTCGCGTAGTGTAAATAAACTGCTTAAGATTGAGGTTATACTTCTTATTGGTTCTGGTGGTTCTTGAGGTTATGTTTATTTATTGTTTATCGTATGGTCAAAAAATTAATTAAAGAAAATTTTATCTTCGAAAATTATAAAAGATAATTGATAGTCAGAACAGTTGGTATATTACAGTTAAACACATTTTTTGTTCAATGTTTCAGCAGTTCTTTGTAAAAGTTTTTCAAACGTCAATAGTTTTTTATATGGTATTGTTTAAAAGTTGTTGTTTACTTAATTCGTAAAGTGAGACAACTTATTTTATTTTGTCCTTTTGCACTTCATGGAGGAATATTGAGAACAATTCCATTTTCATGAATTATTTTTGCAATTCGGTTAATTTTCATTGTTTTAAGTACTTGACAGTAGTTTTATGAAAACTCGTGTAGTCGTTAAAAAACTAAACAGATTATTATTTTTTATTGAGCACTTGTGGTGCGATAAAATAATAATACACGGCACATAATGTAATTAACTTTAATTAAATATAAAATATCAATCTTTACAAAACACGTTTTATTACTTCGGCATAAGTGACAGCACTGTGAAAACTGTGTTGCCTCGTTACATCAAGAGACGCGGTAGTGTCTTGCGCGCCATGTTTTGAAAGACACTACTAGTATATATACTGTGCACCGAATAGGTTTTAAAGGTTAAAATTTTCATTTCGAATAATTTGCATTTTTTCTACAACCGTATTCAAAGTTATCAATAAAAGTATATCT
>CAVNZG010000679.1:0-25961 GCA_963693315.1 Diogma glabrata
AAAATTTCACCCCGTAATTCCAATTCTTAGAACTTGCGCAATGCGCTTAAAGTTTTTCCATACAAAATACATGGAGAATTCGTGATTTTATGTTTGATTATCTATAGCTCGGCAGCACTTAATGCTATGGCAATAGTCATAGGTGGAATTTGTGGATGAGCTCATGGGCTTCAAAAATGCTATATCTCACTTTCTTGTGACTCTTTTATTTTGACGATTACGCCTGTTTTATTAACTTGATGTAATAAAATCCATGCAATTACTTAATAGCGTTCGTGCAATTATGAGCAACTTGTGATTTAAAAATTATACAAATGGAAAACAAAGGGAAACGTTAACATAACTCTACTTTTAAACCTAGCTGTCGAATGTTTATTAATTTGTTGCAATAAAATTGTGTTTGTGTTATTTTATTTAAGTTTTGTTTGTTATTATACCCAATTTAAGAAACCCAACTATGACTGATAAAATTGGGAATAAAATATTCAACTATTTAGTTGGTTTTGAATTAAGTGAAATGAATATAAACAAACTACCAACTAGAGCTATTCGACATTTTGAGTTATCCGAATATCGAATAACTTTTTCTTTAAATATCCGAATATTCGGTTAGTATTCGAATAGTAAAAGAAGTAACCTCTCTCAAGCTGGAAAGACCACCTGAGCAGAATCGACTCGGACCTTTTGCATTATTTAGTACTTATTTTGTACTAATTTGTACCACCAACAAAAATTTTGTACCACGTGCCGTTACGACAAAACCCGTGGCGCTGCTAGCTTAATATTAAGCTAGAAAGACCACCTGAGCAGAATCGACTTGGACCTTTTGCATTATTTAGTACTTATTTTGTACTAATTTGTACCATCAAGAAAAATTTTGTGCCAAGTGCCGTTACAACAACACCCGTGGCGCTGCTAGCTTAATATTAAGCTAGAAAGACCACCTGCGCAGAATCGACTCGGACCTTTTGCATTATTTAGTACCTATTTTGTACTAATTTGTACCACCAATAAAAATTTTGTACCACGTGCCGTTTAGGAGAAAACTACCCCTAATTAGCTTTAGCCTTTCCAGCAAAGTAGGCTTTTGCATGAGCAGACCCGATCGTCACTTCCAAATAAAAACTATTATAGTTTGTACCGATAAAATATGAACTTTCAGATTTTGTACCCCTTGCCGTTTAGGAGAAAACTACCCCTAATTAACTTATGCCTCAGAAGCAAAGTAGGGTTTTACATGAGCAGACCGGATCGTCACTTCTAAATTATAATCATTATAGTTTGTACCGATAAAATATGAACTTTCAGATTTTGTACCCCTTGCCGTTTAGGAGAAAACTACCCCTAATTAACTTTAGCTTCGGAAGCAAATTTAGCTTTTGCATGAGCAGACCCGATCGTCACTTCTAAATTAGAACCATTATAGTTTGCACCGATAAAAAATGAACTTTCAGATTTTGTACCCCTTGCCGTTTAGGAGAAAACTACCCCTAATTAACTCTAGCCTCACAAGCAAAGTAGGCTTTTGCATGAGCAGACCCGATCATCACTTCTAAATAAGAACTATTATAATTTGTCCCGATAAAATATGTACTTTCAGATTTTAAACCCCTTGCCGTTTAGGAGAAAACTACCCCTAATTAACTCTAGCCTCAGAAGCAAAGTAGGGTTTTACATGAGCAGACCGGATCGTCACTTCTAAATTATAATCATTATGGTTTGTACCAATAAAATAGGAACTTTCAGATTTTGTACCCCTTGCCGTTTAGGAGAAAACTACCCCTAATTAGCTTTAGCTTCGGAAGCAAATTTAGCTTTTGCATGAGCAGACCCGATCGTCACTTCTAAATTAGAACCATTATAGTTTGCACCGATAAAATATGAACTTTCAGATTTTGTACCCCTTGCAGTTTAGGAGAAAACTACACCTAATTAGCTCTAGCCTCACAAGCAAAGTAGGCTTTTGCATGAGCAGACCCGATCGTCACTTCTAAATTTGAATCATTAAAGTTTGTACCGATAAAATATGAACTTTCAGATTTTGTACCCCTTGCCGTTTAGGAGAAAACTACCCCTAATTAACTTTAGCCTCCCAGGCAAATTTAGCTTTTGCATGAGCAGACCCGATCTTCACTTCTAAATTAGAACCATTATAGTTTGTACCGATAAAAAAAGATTTTTCTGATTTTGTACCCCTTGCCGATTAGGAGAAAACTACCCCTAATAAACTCTGACCTCTCAAGCAAAGTAAGCTTTTGCATGAGCAGACCCGATCGTCCTTTCTAAATTAGGATCATTATAGTTTGTACCGGTAAAATATGAGCATTCAGATTTTGTACCCCTTGCCGTTTAGGAGAAAACTACCCCTAATTAACTCTAGCCTCCCAAGCAAAGTAAGCTTTTGCATGAGCAGACCCGATCGTCACTTCTACATTAGAATCATTATAGTTCCTACCGATAAAATATGAGCATTCAGATTTTGTACCCCTTTCCGTTTAGGAGAAAACTACCCCTAATAAGGTTTAGCTGCGGAAGCAAATTTAGCTTTTGCATGAGCAGATCAGATCGTCACTTCTAAATTAGAATCATTATAGTTTGGATGGATAAAATATGAACTTTCAGATATTGTCCCCCTTGCCGTTTAGGAGAAAACTACCCCTAATTAACTTATGCCTCAGAAGCAAAGTAGGGTTTTACATGAGCAGACCCGATCGTCACTTATAAATTAGAACCATTATAGTTTGTACCGATAAAATATGAACTTTCAGATTTTGTACCCCTTGCCGTTTAGGAGAAAACTACCCCTAATGAACTTATGCCTCATAAGCAAAGTAGGGTTTTACATGAGCAGACCACTTCTAAATTATAATCATTAAAGTTTGTACCGATAAAATATGAACTTTCAGATTTTGTACTCCTTGCCGTTTAAGATAAAACTACCCCTAATTAACTCTAGCCTCATAAGCAAAGAAGGCTTCTGAATGAGCAGACCCAATAATTCCTTATTAATTCGAACCATTATAGCTTGTACCGAAAAAATATGAGCGTTCAGATTTTGTACCCCTTGCCGCTTAGCAGAAAACTACCCCTAATTAACTCTAGCCTCACAAGCAAAGTAGAGTTTTGCATGAGCAGACCGGATCGTCACTTCTAAATTATAATCATTATAGTTTGTACCGATAAAATACGAACTTTCAGATTTTGTACCCCTTTACGTTTAGGAGAAAACTACCCCTAATTAACTCTAGCCTCACAAGCAAAGTAAGCTTTTGCATGAGCAGACCGGATCGTCACTTCTAAATTTGAATCATTATAGTTTGTGGCGATAAAATATGGACTTTCAGATTTTGTACCCCTTGCCGTTTAGGAGAAAACTACCCCTAATTAACTGTAGCCTCCCAAGCAAATTTAGCTTTTGCATGAGCAGTCCCGATCTTCACTTTTCAAATTAGAACCATTATAGTTTGCACCGATAAAAAATGAACTTTCAGATTTTGTACGCCTTGCCGTTTAGGAGAAAACTACCCCTAATTAACTCTAGCCTCACAAGCAAAGTAGGCTTTTGCATGAGCAGACCCGATCGTCACTTCTAAATAAGAACTACTATAATTTTTACCGATAAAATATGAACTTTCAGATTTTGTATCCCTTGCCGTTTAGGAAAAAACTACCCCTAATTAACTTATGCCTCAGGAGCAAAGTAGGGTTTTACATGAGCAGACCGGATCGTCACTTCTAAATTAGAATCATTATAGTTTGTACGCATAAAATATGAACTTTCAGATTTTGTACCCCTTGCCGTTTAGGAGAAAACTACCCCTAATTAGCTTTAGCTTCGGAAGCAAATTTAGCTTTTGCATGAGCAGACCCGATCGTCACTTCTTAATTAGAACCATTATAGTTTGCACCGATAAAAAAAGATTTTTCTGATTTTGTACCCCTTTCCGTTTAGGAGAAAACTACCCCTAATTAACTTATGCCTCAGAAGCAAAGTAGGGTTTTACATGAGTAGACCGGATCGTCACTTCTAAATTAGAATCATTATAGTTTGTACGCATAAAATATGAACTTTCAGATTTTGTACCCCTTGCCGTTTAGGAGAAAATTACCCCTAATTAGCTTTAGCTTCGGAAGCAAATTTAGCTCTTGCACGAGCAGACCCGATCGTCACATCTAAATTAGAACCATTATAGTTTGCACCGATAAAATATGAACTTTCAGATTTTGTACCCCTTGCAGTTTAGGAGAAAACTACCCCTAATTAGCTCTAGCGTCTCAAGCAAAGTAGGCTTTTGCATGAGCAGACCCGATCGTCACTTCTACATTAGAACCACTATAGTTTGTACCGATAAAATATGAACTTTCAGATTTTGTACCCCTTTCCGTTTAGGAGATAACTACCCCTAATTATAACTGTAGCCTCCCAAGCAAATTTAGCTCTTGCATTCGTCACTTTTTAATTAGAACCATAATAGTTTCTACCGATGAAATATGAACTTATAGATTTTATACCCCTTGCAGTTTAGGAGAAAACTACCCCTAATTAACTCTAGCCTCTCAAGCAAAGTAAGCTTTTGCATGAGCGAACCCGATCATCACTTCTCAATTAGAACCATTATAGTTTGTACCGATAAAATATGACCTTTCAGATTTCGTACCCCTTTACGTTTAGGAGAAAACTGCCCTTAATTAGCTCTAGCCTCACAGGCAAAGTAGGCTTTTGTATGAGCAGACCGGATCGTCACTTCTAAATTTGAATCATTAAAGTTTGTACCGATAAAATATGAACTTTCAGATTTTGTGCCCCTTGCCGTTTAGTAGAAAATTACCCCTAATTAACTCTAGCCTCCCAGGCAAATTTAGCTTTTGCATGAGCAGACCCGTCTTCACTTCTAAATTAGAACCATTATAGTTTGCACCGATAAAAAAAGTTTTTTCTGATTTGGTACCCCTTGCCGATTAGAATAAAACTACCCCTAATTAACTCAAGCCTCTCAAGCAAAGTAAGCTTTTGCATGAGCAGACCCGATCGTCACTTCCAAATTAGAACCATTATAGTTTGTACCGATAAAATATGAGCGTTCATATTTTGCACCCCTTGCCGTTTAAGAGAAAACTACCCCTAATTAACTTTAGCTTCGGAAGCAAATTTAGCTTTTACATGAGCAGATCAGATCGTCACTTCTAAATTAGAATCATTACAGTTTGTACCGACAAAATATGAACTTTCAGATTTTGTACCCCTGGCCGTTTAGGAGAAAACTACCCTTAATGAACTTATGCCTCATAAGCAAAGTAGGGTTTTACATGAGCAGACCCGATCGTCACTTCTAAATTATAATCATTACAGTTTGTACCGATAAAATATGAACTGTCAGATTTTGTACCCCTTGCCGCTTAAGAGAAAACTACACCTACTTAACTCTAGCCTCAGAATCAAAGTCGAGTTTTGCATGAGCAGACCCGATCGTCACTTCTAAATTATAATCATTATAGTTTGTACCGATAAAATATGAACTTTCAGATTTTGTACCCCTTTACGTTTAGGAGAAAACTACCCCTAATTAACTCTAGCCTCACAAGCAAAGTAAGCTTTTGCATGAGCAGACCGGATCGTCGCTTCTAAATTTGAATCATTATTGTTTGTACCGATAAAATATGAACTTTCAGGTTTTGAACCCCTTGCCGTTTAGGAGAAAACTACCCCTAATTAACTTATGCCTCAGAAGCAAAGTAGGGTTTTGCATGAGCAGACCGGATCGTCACTTCTAAATTATAATCATTATAGTTTGTACCGATAAAATATGAACTTTCAGATTTTGTACCCCTTGCCGTTTAGGAGAAAACTACCCCTAATTAGCTCTAGCCTCACAAGCAAATTTGGGTTTGGCATGGGCAGACCCGATCGTCACTTCTACATTAGAACCACTATAGTTTGTACCGATAAAATATGAACTTTCAGGTTTTGTACCCCTTGCCGTTTAGGAGAAAACTACCCCTAATTAAATTTAGCCTCATGAGCAAATTTAGCTTTTGCATGAGCAGACCCGTTCGTTACTTCTAAATTAGAACCATTATAGTTTCTACCGATGAAATATGAACTTTCAGATTTTATACCCCTTGCAGTTTAGGAGAAAAGTGCTCCTAATTAACTCTAGCATCACAAGCAAAGAAAGATTTTGCTTGAGCGAAATCATCACTTCTAATCATCACTTCTAAATTCCGATCATCACTTCTAAATTAGAATCATTATAGTTTGCACCTATAAAATATGAACTTTCAGGTATTAAACCCCTTTCCGTTTAGGAGAAAACTACCCCTAATTAACTCTAGCCTCTGAAGCAAATTTAACTTTTGCATGAGCAGAAACGATCGTCACTTCTATATTAGAACCACTATAGTTGTACCGATAAAATTTGAACTTTCAGATTTTGTGCTTCTTGCCATTTAGGAGAAAACTACCCCTAATTAACTCTAGCCTCACAAGCAAAGTAGAGTTAAGCATGAGCAGACCCGATCACTACTTCTTAATTCGAACCATTATAGTTTGTACCGATAAAATATGAGCGTTCAGATTTTGTACCCCTTGCCGTTTAAGAGAAAACTACCCCTAATTAATTCTAGCCGCACGAGCAGAGCAGGGTTTTGCATGAGCAGACCGGATCGTCACTTCTTAATTAGAATCATTATAGTTTGTACCGATAAAATATGAACTTTCAGATTTTGTACCCCTTGCCGTTTAGGAGAAAACTACCCCTAATTAACTTATGCCTTAGAAGCAAAGTAGGGTTTTACATGAGCAGACCCGATCGTCACTTCGAAATTAGAACCATTATAGTTTGTACCGATAAAATATGAACTTTCAGATTTTGTACGCCTTGCCGTTTAGGAGAAAACTACCCCTAATGAACTTATGCCTCAGAAGCAAAGTAGGGTTTTACATGAGCAGACCGGATCGTCACTTCTAAATTATAATCATTACAGTTTGCACCGATAAAATATGAACTTTCAGATTTTGTACCCCTGGCCGTTTAGAAGAAAACTACCCCTAATTAACTCTAGCCTCATAGTCAAAGTAGGCTTTTGCATGAGCAGACCCGATCATTACTTCTTAATTCGAACCATTATAGTTTGTACCGATAAAATATGAGCGTTCAGATTTTGTACCCCTTGCCGCTTAGGAGAAAACTAACCCTAATTAACTCTAGCCCCAATAACAAAGTAGAGTTTTGCATGAGCAGACCGGATCGTCAATTCTAAATTATAATCATTATATTTTGTACCGATAAAATATGAACTTTCGGATTTTGTACCCCTTTACGTTTAGGAGAAAACTACCCCTAATTAACTCTAGCCTCACAAGCAAAGTAGGCTTTTGCATGAGCAGACCGGATCGTCGCTTTCAAATTAGAATCAGTATAGTTTGTACCAATAAAATATGGACTTTCAGATTTTGTACCCCTTGCCGTTTAGGAGAAACCTACCCCTAATTAACTCTAGCCTCCCAAGCAAATTTAGCTTTTGCATGAGCAGACCGGATCTTCACTTCTAAATTAGAATCATTATAGTTTGCACCGATAAAATATGAACTTTCAAATTTTGTACCCATTTCCGTTTAAGAGAAAACTACCCCTAATTAACTCTAGCCTCATGAGCAAAGTAGACTTTTGCATGAGCAGACCTGATCGTCACTTCAAAATTAGAATCATTATAGTTTATACCGATAAAATATGAACTTTCAGATTTGTACCCCTTGCCGTTTAGGAGAAAACTACCCCTAATTAACTCTAGCCTCACAATCAAAGTAGGGTTACGCATGAGCAGACCGGATATTCACTTCTAAATAAGAATCATTATAGTTTGTCCCGATAAAATATGAACTTTCAGATTTTGTACCCCTTGTCGTTTAGGAGAAAGCTACCCCTAAATAACTCTACCCTCACAAGCAAAGTTAGGTCTTGCATGAGCAGACCTGATCGTCACTTCTCAATTAGAATCGTTAGAATTTGTACCGATAAAATATGAACTTTCAGATTTTGTACCCCTTGCCATTTAGGAGTAAACTACGCCTAATTAACTCTAGCCTCACAGGCAAATTTAGCTTTTACATGAGCAGATCAGATCGTCACTTCTGAATTAGAACCATTATAGTTTGTACCGATAAAATATGAACTTTCAGATTTTGTACCCCTTTCCGTTTAGGAGAAAACCACCCCTAACTAACTCTAGCCTCACAAGCAAAGTAGAGTTTTGCATGAGCAGACCCGATCGTCACTTCTAAATTAGAATCATTATAGTTTGTACCGATAAAATATGAGCTTTCAGATTTCGTACCCCTTCCCGTTTAGGAGAAAACTACCCATAATTAAATTTAGCCTCTCAAGCAAATTTAGCTTTTGCATGAGCAGACCCGATTGTCACTTCTAAATTAGAACCATTATAGTTTGCACCTATAAAATATGAACTTTCAGATTTTATTCCCCTTGCCGTTTAGGAGAAAACTACCTCTAATGAAATTTAGCCTCACAAGCAAATTTAGCTTTTGCATGAGCAGACCCGATCGTCACTTCGAAATTAGAATCATTATAGTTAGAACCGATAAAATATGAACTTTCAGATTTTGTACCCCTTTCCGTTTAGGAGAAAACTACCCCTAATTAACTCTAGCCTCACAAGCAAAGAGGGCTTTTGCATGAGCAGACCCAATCGTCACTTCTAAATTAGAATCATTATAGTTTGAACCGATAAAATATGAACTTTCAGATTTTGTACCCGTTGCCGTTTAGGAGAAAACTACCCCTAATAAACTCTATTCTCACAAGCAAATTAGGCTTTTGCATGAGCAGACCCGATCGTCACTTCTAAATTTAAACCATTATAGTTTTAACCGAAAAATATGCACTTTCAGATTTTGTACCCCTTTCCGTTTAGGAGAAAACTACCCCTAATTAACTCTAGCTTTACAAGCAAAGTAGGCTTTTGCATGAGCAGACCCAATCGTCACTTCTAAATTAGAATAATTATAGTTTGTACCAATAAAATATGAACTTTCAGATTTTGTACCCATTCCCGTTTAGGAGAAAATTACCTCTAATTAACTCTAGCCTCACAAGCAAAGTAGGCTTTTGTATGAGCAGACCGGATTATCACTTCTACATTAGAACCATTATAGTTTGCACCAATAAAATATGAACTTTCAGATTTTATGCTTCTTGCCGTTTAGGAGAAAACTACCCCTAATTAACTCTAGCCTCACAAGCAAAGAGGGATTTTGCATCAGCAGACCGGATCGTCACTTCTAAATTAGAATCATTATAGTTTGTATAACGATAAAATATGGACTTCCAGATTTTGTACCACTTGCCGTTTAGGAGAAAACTACCCTTAATTAACTTCAGTCTGGCAGAGGTGTACCACGATAGCTAATGTCTGACAATGGCTGACGTGAGTTCTAATACTATCCCGAAGAATATATAAAAAAATTACCTTTTATACTTTAACGCAACTTTGGAGGCACCTTTGTTACCTGCTCCCTGCCATGGCCACCATGATCCAAGCTTCATATGTCGCCAATCGTTCCTACCTGAGTAGGAGGTTTGCGTAGAAAAACTTTTAGCTTTTATAAAATAACGAAGGTCTGGCCGTCACGGGCTCTTGCTCTATTAGGTAATTTAGAAGAATTATACTGTAGTGAAATTGTATCTTATTTAAAATTTTCTTTTGTTAATCCGATGATTTTTTTTGCTGGGTTTTGATTATGTTTTTTTTGTAATATTAAACAGTTTTTGTTGAATTTACAAAAGTTTTCGTTGTTCTTGGTGGATGATAATGTTCGTTGCAGAATTTTATATGATATATTAAGTTTTCTTTTGATTGGTTAGAGGATTTTGTAGGACTTAAGATAATCAGGGGAGACTTATAACAACATATAGCACACTAGTCTCCATGGGTGGATTTAATGGGGAAAAGTGCTAGACACCTTCTACCTAGTGACTAAATATTCTTCTCAATCTGGTGTTTCTTTTGTGTTGTTTTATTTCGTTTTGGTTTCTACAACAAGATTGACTCAGAACACCTTTTAGGTAAAAAGCAGCACTCTCATGCTTTTACGAAATGCCTAAGACATCCCCATACCCACTTTTCACTGATCTACTAGCCAAGGCAGATGTGCTGCGTCTTAAGGTAATTAATTTCGTAGAAGGAATTCTGTTCGCAATTCTCTCTGCGATAGAGAGAATTTTTATTCATTCCGCGACATTTTATTTATAATTTCGGTCACTGGGCGATTTATACTATATTAAAATATTCCGCAACATGGTATAAGTGAAAATGAATTGTTTGCAAAGTTTATGAAAAATATGTGACAGAGGAAAAGCTTAAGAATTGGCACAATGAGTCTATTTCTAGAGAAAAAAATCCCTTTTAAAAATGAATGAAGCAACCGATGAAGCCGTTTTCTATTCTTTCCTAAGCAGGTTTTTAATGAGAATTAGTGGGTTTGAATCGATCCTCTTTTCCGATAGAAACGGCAGGAATAATCATTATCGTGAAACAATGAGCCTACAGAAAGTGTATTCTTAAGGTGATCAGTCGTCCTCCTTTTGGAAGGACAATTCTGCTTTTGTAGGTTCTGTTCTTCCTCGGAATATGTCCTCCTAGCTGTCCTAGCGATTTTAAAACTAATCTGTTAATCTCTGTATTCAGAGACGTTTTTATATCAGCCATTTATCAATTCAATTTAATTTTTTTAACAAAGTATTAGAATTGTTCAATCGAAAGGGTGTTGTTTTCCATCATGACTAAACCAGACTACAGATATCTTTGATTATCCGCCAAAAATGATTGAACTGTTAACTGGGTTAGCAGTTTGGTGCAGTCAATGTATATAGCCCAGATTTCGCTGCATCTGACTATCATTTATTCCTGTCTTTGGAAATAATCTTTGATGAGAAAAAGCTTTCCGATAAAAGAGTCAATGAAAATCACTTGAATAAAAAGATAAGCTTAAATAAAAAAACTAAGAATAACAGAACTATCCTGCAATTTTCATAAATGAATTTAATTAAAAGTAAAACCTACAAATATGCAATTTGCAATCAAAACTACATTCCATATCACACGATGCTACTAGGCTTGCCACCTATACGTTTTTGGAGCGTATAATACGTTTTTTTTATCAAAAATATTTGTGAATACGCTATACGTACGTTTTTTGAAAATATTCATATATAATATCACGAGTCGTCAAATAATAATCGATTATTTTTCATAATCATTATTACGAATGCCATTTGAGGTCCCGAGTGCGCGTAGCGCACGAGGGAAATTTTTAACCTCAAATGGCATGACTGGTAATGTTGAAAAATAATCGACTAATAATTTGGTGACGAGTTGTATTTAGCAGACAATTTAACGAACAGAAATAGTAACATTATTTCATACAACATAATCCTTTGTTGTCAAACAAAATTAAATATTATTTCATCTTAGTAGGCGCATAAATGTTATAAATTTGTAATTTATTTTTGACAAATAAACAAAAACATGCAATCATTTATGAATGAAAACGGACATTTTTACTATTTGCGAATTGCATTTTCACATAATTTTGTATGTGAATTTTTGTTTTAAATTAATATATTAAGTAGGCCGAAAATATTCGAAAATATTCGCTGTTCCTTCCCACCAGAGAAAAATTATCGAAACAATTCGTTTTGATTTGTTAAAAAATAGTAAATAAAGCGTTTTTATTGGACCTTATCAAAACTTTATTTAGTGAGTTGAATTGTCAAAAATATACGCCTTTTTTGGTTATAAATAGTTAAATTCAGTTATTTTCATAAATACGTAACCTAAATGAAGTTTTTCCTCTATTAACTGTAATGAATTGCAGAGAAAAGTGGACTGAATATTCTAAAATCAACACAAACGCACTTGAATGACTTAAAATTTGCAAATTTGTGTTTGCAGGCCAGTTAATAAATTTAATTGTTTTGTTGAACGCATTTTTAGCGTGATGGGAAATATATTGACTAACAAATCAAAAGGCTTCATACCGATATGGTGAAATCAGAATTATTTAAGCATTTCAACTACAGATGAGTTGCACTGAATTTGCAAATTTTATTAAGAAAAACGATAAGTCTAACAAAAAATTGATCGAAGCAGCAAAATCGATCTCCTATACCATTTGGTTACTATTTATAAAATTTTTAACTATGTTATTATATGTTATTTAGTCAATTAAAGTAAGGCATTTTTTTAATATATTTATTTTGTTTATATTGTTATCGTTTTACTATGGTCTGAAAGACCTAAGTATTGCATTCATGAGCCAAAAGTGAAATTCTTACCCTCACTTTTTTTGGCATTTCTCGACGTTTTAGGACCTACTGATTCTAAAAAAGCAAAAAAAAATTTATATCTGTCTGCCGGCCGGCCGTCACAACCTACGAAATCTAGAAAACCGCTGGACGGGTTTTTAAATTTTTTTTTCTAAAAATAGGTTTACTTAATGGAAAGAGCCGAAAGGACAATGTGTTCGATAACTGTACCGGAAGTGTGTCAAAAAAATCATCAAGTGTGTCAAATCAAGAAAATTTGCAATTTTTTGCTTTAAAAACTTTCATTTTAAGTGATTACGAGTAGGAACATTAAATTTGGAGAAATCTTGATTGTCGGGATTGGTATGTGGGACCAAAATCTAAGTTATTGCATTATAAGTTTGTCAAAAAAAGATTGTTGTCAGAAGAAAGATTTTTATTTATTTATTTACCCAATTTTTTGTAAAAAAATAAAATTGATTATTTGTATGATATGAACTTTTATTATTGAGAATTATGGCATTATAAGTATGTCAAAAAAAGTTGTCAAGTATGTTAAAAGAAAGATTTTTATTTATTTTTTTACCCAGTTTTTTGTAAAAAAATAAAATTAATTATTTGTATGATATGAACTTTTATTATTATTATTGAGAATTATGGCATTATAAGTTTGTCAAAAAAATGTTGTCAAGTGTGTCAAAAGAAAGATTTTTATTTATTTTATTACCCAATTTTTTGGAAAAATAAAATTAATTATTTGTACGACATGAAATTTTATTATTATTATTGAGAATTATAAGTTAGTCAAAAAATAATGTCAAGTGTGTCAAAAGAATGATTTTCATTTATTTTTTTAGGAAAAATAAAATTAGTTATTTGTATGAAATGAAATGTATAATGAACTTGAAATTATTATTGAGAATTTTATTGCATTATAAGTTTTTCAAAAAAATATTGTCAAGTGTGTCAAAAATATGATTTCATTTATTTTTTTAGATAATTTTTTGGACAAAAAAAATTTAGCTGTTTGCTTACGTAAATATAATTGAACATGGAAATTTTTGAATTTGTGATAGTTTTGAAATATTTTTGGAATTTTGAAAAGTTTCAATTTTTGATTTTGTAAGAATTTATGGAATATTTTTAGAATTTTGAAAAATTTTAAATTTTTGAATTTATTATAATTTTTATAATTTTGGAAAAATTTTCAATTTTTGATGTTGTTATAATTTATGCAATATTTTTAGAGTTTTTGAAAAAAGTTTTAATCTTTGATTTTGCAATAATTTTTGGAATATTTTTAGAATTTTGTTTGAAAAAAGTTTGAGTTTTTGATTTTATTTAATTTTTACAATATTTTTGGAATGTTGAAAGAAATATGAATTTGTGATTTTGAAATATTTTCTTGAAACGCTAAATGGAGAGGTTTTTGAGTAGTTTGCTGATTGTATAATATTTTCACTAAATTATGTTAATTTATGATCTGTTATAATTTTCCGACAACGTATTGTTGTTTCGTGTTAGTTTTGTAATACACATCTAAACAGACATAAAAAATACTAAAGTACATGTATTTTTAACAAAAGTAACAAAAAGTTATGTTTGATATATGTACATCGCTTCCCAAAACTAAAAACCATGTCCTCATAAAAGTTTTTGCCGAAAGCTATATCAAAATTATTAACCCAGACCGAAGTCTTGATCGAATCTCACAGCTCTGATATGATTTCAGCCCCTCCATATTTTTCCAATTAACTTATAAAATAAATAAAACATATAAGTAAAAATAATTCTTTTAATTATTTTATTTCAAAATATATATGTATACGCTTTTGGAAAAATTCAAAGGTGGTAAGCCTAGATGTTACATCATATCAGTGCTAGTTCAACATGTTTAAGAAAATAATTAATTTTTACATTCATTTATTTGGAAAATATTAAAATCTAATTGTTTACCGTTATTTGGGATTATTTTGATCTTTTTCAAAATGAAAAAAATTGATGAAACCATTCCAAGAATTAGCGTACAAAATCTGAAATTTCATATTTTATCGGTACAAACTATAATGATTATAATTCAGAAGTGATGATCTGGTCTGCTCATGTAAAACCCTACTTTGCTTCTGAGGCAAAAGTTAAATAGGGGTAATTTTCTCCTAAACGGCTAGGGGTACAAAATCTGAAAGTTCATATTTTATCGGTACAAACTATAATGGTTCGAATTTAGAAGTAATGATCGGGTCTGCTCATGCAAAACTCTACTTTGCTTGTGAGGCTAGAGTTAATTAGGGGTAGTTTTCTCCTAAACGGTAAGAAGCACAAAATCTGAAAGTTCATATTTTATCGGTACCAACTAAAGTGGTTCTATTATAGAAGTGACGATCGTTTCTGCTCATGCAAAATTTAAATTTGCTTGTGAGGCTAGAGTTAATTAGGGGTAATTTTCTCCTAAAAGGAAAGGGGTACAAAACCTGAAAGCACATATTTTATCGGTACAAACTATAATGGTTCTAATTTAGAAGTAATGATCGGGTTCGCTTATGCAAAAGCCTACTTTGCTTGTGAGGCCAGAGTTAATTAGGGGTAGTTTTCTCCTAAACGGAAAGGGGTACAAAATCTGAAAGTTCATACTTTATCGGTACAAACTCTAATGCTTCTATTTAGAAGTGATGATTGGGTTTGCTCATGCAAAAGCCTACTTTGCTTGTGAGGCTAGAGCTAATTAGGGGTAGTTTTCTCCTAAACGGCAGGGGGTACAAAATCTGAAAGTTCATATTATATCAGTACAAACTATAATGATTCTAATATAGAAATGATGATTAGGTCTTCTCATGCAAAATCCTACTTTGCTTGAGAGGCTATTAGGGGTAGTTTTCTCCTAAACTGCAAGGGGCATGAAATCTGAAAGTACATATTTCATCGGTACAAACTATAATGGTTTTAATTTAGAAGTGACGATCGGGTCTGCTCATGCAAAATCTAAATTTGCTTTTGAGGCTAGAGTCAATTAGGGGTAGTTTTCTCCTAAACGGCAAAGGGTACAAAAACTTAAAGTTCATATTTTATCGGTTCAAACTATAATGGTTCGAATGAAGAAGTGATGATCCGGTCTGCTCATGTAAAACCCTACTTTGCTTCTGAGGCAAAAGTTAATTAGGGGTAGTTTTCTGCTAAACGGCTTGGGGTATAAAATCTGAAAGTTCATATTTTATCGGTACAAACTAAAATGGTTCGAATTTAGAAGTAATGATCGGGTCTGCTCATGCAAAACTCTACTTTGCTTGTGAGGCTAGAGTTAATTAGGGGTAGTTTTCTCCCATTTTGGGGTGATGCCGACCGTAAAAAACTTAAACAAACCATCACAATGTTTTCAACTATAAATCACTTAGAAAGCATTTTAACCAGGTTATCCATATAATTTTAATTTATTTTAAGGTTTTTATTTTTGTTAAGAGTGGATAGCTAAACAAAGAATCTTATTATATAAGACAATATACAAATATAACACACGCCAATATTTCATGATAAGATGTAACAAATAAAAATTAAATAATAAGTAAAAACATTTTTTTAAGACTTTGCAGGAACAAAATTAATATGAGGTTTCCAATAATCTGTCTTTCTCAATAATTATAGTCTACATCCAGAGTTATATTTTTTATTACTTATTTTATGTATTTATATCCCTTTGTTTTCTTGTTTTATTTTTACACAATTTAGTAATTAATTTCAACGGGAAACTTAAATTTCATCAAATTTAACCTAAAATTAACCTAAATAAATCATATTTATAAAAATCTTCAAAATGTATAAAAATAGGAAACAGAAAAAAAATATAATAAGTAACAAATGTTTAAAAAACAAACAAAAAGAAGATAATTAGGAACAAATTTTAACCAAGTTACTGGTTAGCGTTCTTTCGAACAAATAATCAACTCTTGGCTGTTATAAACTGCAGTCCAAGAAATTTCATGGGTTCCAAAAATGTTAATGTGACGCGAGGTTTAAAAAGAAATAGCTAGCAATAGGTAGATTTCGGGATCAGACAGTTTTGTGTAGAATTAGAATCGGATTCATTACATTTATAGAATCCAATCCCGGGTACCCGGTACCCGGTTTCCCGGGAACCCCGGAATTTTTCCGGCACCTAAAACCGATTCTGACATCAGCCAAATACCCGGTTTTTCGATTCTATATTTTTTAAGCAAAGTTTTTATTCATTCATTAAAAAAACAACACAAGCAAATGCAACAAATAACCAAAACAACGTTTTTATTTTTCTTCTATCAAGAAGACTAGCTCTACACAGATTTTTATGCTTAAAAGAGTATATCCCATGCTTAAATTACGTTGATTTTCAACCGTGCATAAGCCAGGTGTATTATCTATCTATCTATTTTCTATCTATCTTCTATCTATATATATAAAATTGAAAGTAGGTGTGTTTGTCCTTTATGCATTAATACACCATTCATCCGATCTTCATGAAATTTTGGGAAGCGCATTGGTAACTGGCAATTGGTAATTTTTTTTTAAAAACGGAACCCCAGGGCCAAGTGATTTGCAAACGGCAACAAAGCATTAATACCAATGAATTTAATATATGTTCGGGAACATATATAAAATTTAAAAATTTGGATCTATGGGTGTGGCAGCCCCGCGTACTTAAGTACCTGCTATTGGTAAATCAGTTAACGTGAGATAGCGTAGACCACTGACAATGGCAGTAAGATTTCACTGATATAAGGGGATAAGTGATATTTTAGTTGTGCTGGCGGATTTTAATCCACGATAGCACCCTTAGTCTTAGTTATGGAATATTCTTTGACATGCTTCTAAGGCTTTGATGGACGCTATTTTTTTATATTTTTTTTAAAGAATGAACTTTTGCTTGTTCGAAGAAATGAGCCCAATTTTAGCTTTGTTCCTGCAAATTTAAAAAAAAAAATGTGTTTTATTTTTGTTCCCTCCATCTTGTCATGAAATATTGTCCTATGTCGTACATTATTATGTGAAAGGATTTATTATTTAGTTTTCCATTCTTTAAGAAGAATATAAAAAAAAAAAAGAAATTTGCGTTCATCAACGTCTTAAAAAGCATGATAAGGTGGAACCTAGGTCTGAAAAGTTTTTTATGTGTTGTTGTTGTTGATACATATTGTGATTCCAAATATTTTGAAATTGCACAAACTTTTTGGAAATTTTCGGTGAAAAAGATGATGAACAATGCCATTAAGCCTACGATTTTAAATGGAAAATTCGAAGGGGAAGATGTAGTGTTGCCACGTATTCCAATGATCCCAACAGATATGGTATTTGAATTCAAACGTTAAGTTTCCAGTGCAACTCGCATTTGCAATGACGATCAACAAAGCACAAGGACAGTTACTGCAAGTATGTGGACTATATTTGGAGAATCCGTGAGGGCCGATCCACCCATGCTGGTGGCACACCCTGGATCCCCCTCTGGGGATCCCATACAAAAAATGCAAAAATTTTCATTTTTTGGCATTTCACGCCCTTGGATGAACTTGTTTGCTGTCGAAACTAATTCCATCGCATTCTCCACCAAAAATTAGGGGGTGAGGGGGGTCACCCCAACATTTCATTGCCGTAGGATGCACCGGTGTCATGCTCCAATTTCTATCCAGCATGACGTCACCTAGATTCTTTTGTCATAAAGACCATTTCTTCTCATTTAAATAAATCATAAGCTCTTATCATAAAACAATCCTAAAATTTCCATCCCGTTTAACAAATACGATCCCATAAACTATTTTCTTTTGATATAAATATTAGTAACTCATCTTAAATTGTTTCTTTCAATAAATATACTTCCGACAAACATTTATGGGTTTAAAATAACCATTTCAACATTTTATCGTTTACGCCTTTCCCATAACAATGGACAATCCCAATTTAAATTCTATTTAAATTATTTGGAAAAAAAAACCATAAATGTTTATTCCCTTAATATTATCTTTTTAGTTTCCACTATTTCTATAATCCTCTTAAATAGATCTTCAAAATATGTATACTAATTTTTAATTATGTCGCCACGATTATATTTTTCTTAATACCTTTTTGTCTCAGCGATTGTTTTATTATCCTTTACCGATCATCCTTTAAATTTATTTCCATAAACGATTTTTCTCTCCTTTCAAGAACAATAAAACAATATATATAATTGTTTGATGTATTCATTTGTTTAATGTTTTATTATGTTTGGATTCATTTTTTTCTATAAAATACTTTTTCTATTTTGCGTCTAAAATAAAGTCATTTCGATACCCAAATGCGTATCGAAATGGCTTTCATTACGATACGCAATGTTTTGTCTTTCAAGGTTGGTCACATTGGTCATACAAACGTCAGTGAACATTAAAACGAATAATTATATAAATAAAATTATTCTTATTAATTAATCTTATTATTAAAAAATAATCTAAATTAGTGTTAAATATTTTAATTAATTAAAATAATTAGTAATAATAACCAAATATCAAATTGACTATATTTTAATAAAATACACATTTTATGAAAGCTAGTTTTGCAACAAAAAATATATAGAAATATGATGAAACGCAGAGCTTACTATTTTGAATTGAAATTTTCAGAAATTTTCTTTAAAACATTAAAACATAAAAATTTTTTTAAAATTTCAAGACAAAAAATGCAAAATAGAAAAAATAGTATAAAAAACTCGTTTCATAAGACGTTTTATCGCACTTATCCTTTAGAAAACTCCCCGCTGCGCGGGTCGTTTTCTAAACAGATTGCGTGCGATAAAATCGTCGATTATGAAACTAGTTTCTTAATATACTATTTTGAAACTAGAAAAAATGACAGTTGGTTTTCAAAATTAAAAGAAGTCAGTGCAAACATTAAAAACAGTGTGAATTGAATAGTGTATTTATTAAATTGAATAGTGAAGACTGCAGTTTTGAAGTTGGTTAAGTTATAAGTTGGTAAAATATATTAAAAATGTCTGTTTCTCTAAACGCTTTCTCTCTTTCTTAAAAGATTTTTTATAAAAAATTTTATATTTTCTTTAGTCTACAATGAATCCACCGTCCTCTACACCGCAAGATGAAGCAGCAACAACATCAACAACTATCGAAAACCCAATGAGTCATATACCCAAGCATGATTTTAATGTTTTTGGTGTGTCTACTGATTTGACTGATCTTAATTTACCAACGGATCTGGATATCTTGAGATATTATTTTAACTTGAGCGAACGTGCTAAAACAAAACAAAAAAAGTTTTCCTATAAATTATTCACTATGCAAGTAAGAGATAACTTGATTGGAATTTGGGAAAAGCTTGGTATGGAAATAATGCCGAAAAATAGTGTTTTTATTAAATTGAATAGATTACTTAAATATCAGACAGAAAACAAGAGGAGAGACAAAAACCCAAAATTTCCAGAGCTAGTAAAATCTGGAAAAAAATGTTTACATTGGAAAATGTAAATGCGATTTGAAGGCAGCTCCATGTAGATGCGGATTGGTTCCAGAACGCCTCAAAGAGTTTATGCACGATCAACATAATCAGAGAAGACTAACAGTCGATGCATTTGTGTTGGAAATTGAGGAGCAAGGAGCAACGTCTATGTCATCAATGCCAACATACGAAAATGCCGATGATTCAACATTCGTACCGCCATCGGTTCAAGGAAATATGGATAGAAGCACAAGTTCACAATACACAGAAAGATACGATTCTTTTAACTTTGCCTTGATGTGTGACAGATTTGGTGTGCCTGATAGAGTAGCATCAGCATTGGGAACCGCTCTTTTCCAAGATTTTGAAATGAAAGATCAGCATGGCGAACCTCTCATCATGGATAAATCGAAAGTTCGCAGAGAAAAAGAGAAATGCAGACGAGAAGTGCTTCGCTAACGGTTAGATGATACCAGTTTGTTAGCGTTTTCATTCGATGGCAGAAAAGATGATACCTTAACGAAAGATAAAATTGATGAGAAGTATCATACTACGATGGTAAAAGAACTTCATCTTGTTATTTTGAGAGAACCAAATTCTCAATTGATTGGTAACGTAAGACTGAAAAATGAAACCGCTGAATACAAAACCACCAAATTAAATGATTTTTCAACGATAAAAATATATCACTGGATGCATTAATTGGCATATGCACTGACGGTGAGCCAACAAACACTGGCCCACACGGTGGAATTATACGACGATTCGAATTGCGGTTGAAAAGACCATTGCATGGTATTTGTTTGAAGCTTTGGATAAATCAACCAGCACTGGACCAAAATCGGCAACCAGAAAGCCTGAGCCATCAAACTGAAACTTGTGAAACTACTCCGGTAAGTAATTGCTAGCACTTATTTATTATAATTGTCAACCGTTTTTAATTATTTAATTATATTTTGTCGATTTCTAATTTAATAAATTCTAATAAATATCGTTTATGTATTTAATATCATAGAAAAAAGTGTATTGCCTACGCGAGATAAAAACATTTTGCGTTCGTGAAATTGTCCAACTGGACGTTAACGGATCTCGTGAACAAATTTTCACTCACGAAAAAGCAGCGTTTTCATCTCTTGTAGCAAAATGTACTATTTTCAGAAAATTGGAAAAACTATATTTTTTTATGTATTTTCGCCGGTTTATCGAAAACAGCTCACTTGATTTGGATGGTTTAAATGTATTCTATTAAGATAGATGCCCGGGTGGTCCCATATTTTTTATATTACGTGGAAAATGGTCGTTGTTCAGAAAATTGAAAAAAAAAACTATATTTTTCATGTATTTTCGTCGATTTCTTTGAAACAGCTTAATCTATTTGGATCTATTTGGACGGTTGGAGTTGTATTTAATTGATATAGATGCCGAAATGGTCCTAAATTCCTTTCTATGACAGAAAATACCCCCTTTCTCAAAAATATGATAAAACCATGTTTGTTAGATTTTCATCGATGAATGCTTGCCGCGATTTTAAGTTATTACTTCAAAAACACTTTCTTAGCCGCCTTTTGATTTATGACTAAATGAAATAATAAATAAACTTTTTTAAAAAAATAAAACCGACTTCAGAAAAAACAAAAGAGGCACAAAAAAGTGGAAAATAACTCAATTGTGCCTTTTAGAGACGAAAATACGTATAAATTTTGATTAATTTAATTTAATTATAGTTAGTTACATACAAAAAATTACGCCTTTAAACAAAGATATTATATTGTAAAAGTTTTTTTTTTATAATAGCTTTTATATTATGAAATTTATTTTCAATACAAAATGTTCGAAGTCAGTACCACCATTGACATCTCATCGATTGCCAACAGTTTTGTATTACAAATAAATCTTATAATATAATAACTATTACAACAACTATAATAATTATAATAAAATATAAGTTTTATAATATAACATCTTTGTTTAAAAGTGTAATTTTTTGTAGTTAAGTATAATTAAATTAAATTAATCAAAATTTATCGGTATTTCTGTCTCTAAAAGCGACAATTGAAATATTTTTCACTTTTTTGTGCCTCTTTTATTGTTTCTGAAGTCTGTTTCATTTTTTTAAAAATGTTTATTTTATTTTCTAAAGAAAGGGTATTTAAACCTACGATGGTTATCATAATTTAAATAATTTTTTTAATGCCGTTAGTAAACACCAAGCCATATTATATTAATCAATCAATTTTTTCAAATTATTCGGTAGTGTTATAATGTTGAAAGTGTTATCAATATATGATCAAGAATTGAAATCATTTTTATAGGAGTCCAAAGTATTTTTAGGCATTTTCAATCATATACAAAATGATTTGAGTGAATCAAAAGTGTTGATCTAAAAAACTCAATTTTTTTAGAAATCAAAGTTTGTTTATTTATTGCCATACTTCTTGATGAAACATCAGGTATATCTTATAAGTCGCAATTGTCAACAATAGGACGATTTGTAACTTAAACAGAAGAAGTTTTCAAAAGACTCTTAGCTTTTACAGATATTAGTGCAGACTGATCTGCCAAAGCCTTATCACGTCATGCAATCAATACAATGGAAGAACTATCATGTGGGTATAAATTAAAAAATGTTCTGTTTTTTATATAATCTGCTTACCGTCTATCGAAACCCACTGCACGCCACTGATATATATATATATATATATATATATATATATATATATATATATATATATATATATATATATATATATATATATATATATATATATATATATATATATATATATATATATATATATATATATATATATATATATATATATATATATATATATATATATATATATATATATATATATATATATATATATATATATATATATATATATATATATATATATATATATATATATATATATATATATATATATATATATATATTGTTTTAAATTGCTTATTGCAAAAAAATGCAATAACAACAAAAATGTACATAAAAGTATTTTCGATTTATTTACTCTATATTTTTCTTCAAATAAAATATACAAGTCATCATAAGTATTTTAACTTTTATTTAAATTGTATGAATATTTTGAAATACAATATGTGATGACATATATACGGATTAAGTTCATGAAACTTTGTTTACAATTGACGATACGAAATATTGTTTAATTGTTATTTTGTTTTGATAAAATTAATGTCGTCATGGGAATTCCTTTATAACTTATTTATATAGGTTTTAATTTGGATAGGTTAGTGAGCAGACGTAGTAGTATCTCTACAATGGATCGGCCACCGCCACAACACCTGAATGCCATTTTTGAAAATAAATTGCCAGCAGAAAATGCTATGATCGAAAATACCATCCCCGTTAGTGTTACTTGTGATGAAAATGTAGAGTGTGACGATGATATGCCAGATGATTGTACATCTCACGTTGGTGAAAATCCTGAATTTTTATTATCAGAAGCAGATATTGCTGAGAAATTGATGCGCGAACACCTGGAATATGAGCATAACGCTCAAACTAAAATAGATCTGTTGAACGAACTGAGGCAATGGGCTTTGCAAAACAAGATTTCATTAACAGCGTTGTCACAATCACTGAAATTGGTGAACAAGGCTGGTATTGAAAATCTACCATTGGATGAATAATGAACTGTTGAACCTGATGAACAATAAAGAAGGAAACATAAAATCTAGTTTATTTAACCTAATAATTAAAAGACCGCTGAACAACATATAATAAATAAATCACCTAAACTTTATTTATGACTGGAGGATATTGTTTTATTAGATTCATTCATTTTGCTATATATATTATAATTTTCTGTAGTTAGATTATTAATTTTTAAAAATGTGTTTTTATTAAACCACCGGTATATAATGGAAATATGGAATGTATCTTACTTTAAAATTTAGCTTTCGAAATGCGTATATAGTAAAAAATAATAAAACTCAGTAAACAAGAATAAGGTTAAGAATAAGGCTTTTTCATTCATTTTTTAAAATATTTTGTTTCCTATAATATTATTTTTAAGCTTTTATATGGTAGAATGACAGCCCGATAATAAAGTAAGGTTAAAGAAAAATGGATGGTTCAATTACATGAAATTCTCAAGAAAAAAACATGTAATAACTACAATATCTGACTTTGGTACAGTAAAATTACATATAATTTGCACTTGCTTAGTTTTGTATTCAGCTGTTACATGAAATATACATGAATTAACTCTGCCAAAGTCAAATATTGCAGCTATTAAATGTATTCTAGATAAGAATTATATGATCAATTTTCCACTTAATAGCTAGATAATTTACATGTACTAAATAAAATACGTGAAAAAATTTAGGATAAATTTAAGTTATTTCATGAAACACCTGACAAAATTTAACTTAAATAACAGGTAAATAATTTTATGGCTAGGAATTATGGATACGATATTATCTATCTCCCAAACTAATGCATTTAAGGATAAAATAGGTTTTTATGACAATTTCAAAACCGGCTTCAAATAAACATTTTTATACATACTTTGGAGCGTATTTTTGAATGGATTTAAATGTTCATGTATAAAGAAAGGTTCGATCTTGTTTATACATAAAACAAAAACAGGAAAAAATAATGAGAACAACCCTTAAAAATACAATTAAATATTTATTTTTTTTTAAACTGAATGCTTAAATTTTCAATTTCTTTTCGGTATTCGATAAAAAACATTAATTATTGAAAATATAATAATAGTTTGTAGTATACTATAAAGTAAGCTTATGTGATCATGACGGGCATACATTTCGGCGTTTCGGAACATACATTTTGTGGTTTGCATATGTAACAAACAAGTTAAATTTAACTAATAATTAGCTAAAATATAACATAACATTTGCACTTATTTAACTTCAAATTTGGTTAAACTATAGTTAAACTTAATCACATAGTCGCCAGCATATTACATAAAAATTACATGGAAATTTGAACAATATTTTTAAGGAAAAAGTACGACACTTAGGTTAAATTTAACCTTTTATTATACATAAATTTAGGTTAAATGAGAATGTTCACTAAAATTTTGTACAGATAATATCAACCTATATTAAAGCTAAAATCCACCTATTGTGTTAGCTGGGATATATATATACGTATATATCGTCGCTTTAATAATGAAACAACGTATTCGCAAAAGTGTAGTTTCGAGATAATTGGGTTTAAAGATTTTTCGATTTTCTGATTTTCGTAAACTCGGCAGCACTATTGAATGAATAAAGATATTGGAAAAAAAATTTCTACCAATTAATCTTGACTAATTTTCCCACAGCATATTAAAATTTCACATTCGTACCTCCAGGCTTTTCTACCTAAAAAGAGGTGAAAAGTCAATCAGGTACCATATACGTTATTTCATATTTCATATACGTTATTTCATTTTGCATGGAAGTACGATTAAGCCTAAAACTAATTATTATTGAACTAACGCATAATATTCTTACAATTTTTTATTTATATGAACCGGCATATCATGTAGTAATGAATGATGCTTATACAATATTTTAGATTTACCATTTCGTGTGGCGATCGTAATGTATGTAAAGTTTACGACCCTGATTTTACCCAAGTTATTATTCTGTAGGAATTAAAATTTCGTACATGGATTTACGCTGTTTCAATATTTAACCAAATACCAATTTACATGTACGTTAATTAACAATATATTATTTTTCACCCCCAGTTATAAAAAAATTGGAAAATGTTAAAATGCCACTTTATAGACATCCTTATAGGGAATGCAGCGCACCCATTATATAATAACAACGTATATATGGCATACGTTATTTCATTATTAAAGCGACGATATTATCTACAAAATTGTTCTGTTCATGTTAGTTGTAGGTCCAACCAATTATGGAACTTTGGTTAAAAACTTTATTTTAGGCGAACAAATTATTTTAAGAGACATCCTCGTCAAAATAAGAGAGTCACAAAAAAGTGAGCAATAGCATTTTTGAAGCCCATGAACTTAACCACAAATTCCACCTATGACTATTGCCATAGTATTAAGTGCTGCCGAACTATAGATAATCAAACAAAAAATCACGAATTCTCCATGTATTTTGTATGGAAAAACTTTAAACGCATTGCGCAAGTTCTAAGAATTGGAATTACTGGCTGAAATTTTCAGTGAATTATTTTTTTAT
>CAVNZG010000680.1:0-53000 GCA_963693315.1 Diogma glabrata
TGAAAAAAATAACAAATATCGTAAGAAAATAGAAAGAAATGTCGACTTTTTCTGCTACCACAAAAATGTGAAATTACATTACTGCCGCCGTAAAAATAAAATAAAAATGGCGTTACTTTACAGCGGCTTTGATTATGCATAAAAAAAGTAAGAATTTAGCCATCTTTCTAGGGGCAGTAAAGTTAAAATTAACAGCCGTTTACCGAAAAAATTAATTTCAAAAAAGTTTCACCTATACTACAAATAGATCATATTTATTAAAAATTTAAAAGTTTTTCGAAAAAAATAGTGTATTAATTTCTTATTTCCGCTTTCAAATTTTTTGTATCTCGAAATTTCTAATATTGAATAAAAAAAATCAACAAACAACACCCAAAACTTGTTTATTGTCAAGTTTTGTCATTAAAAATTCTTTCAACACAAATGTAACACAGGACAAATGTAGCAGACCGTTTTAAAAACATGACATCTTATTCATAATGTCTAAAGATTAGTCTAACAGAATTTTTTTACCAAAACCAAAGTTGTTTTCTTCGGCATCTCTTTTAACAAAGCAGACCACTTTTTGCAACCGATCAAAAACAATTAAAAATGATTTAAAATTAATTTGTTTTACTCTTTTTGGAAATACAGACAATTTTATCTGTAATATTGGGAAATTGTGTTTATTCTTATATTTTAATTTAAATTCAATTAACTTAACATTTTTTTGTCAATTTAATTTAAATCGAATACAATGAGGAACGAAGAAACGAACAGTTTGCAATAATAAAACTGATAAAGACAAAATAAGATAATAAATAAACAAACCCGATTTCTTGGAAAACGTAATGCATTTTATTATTTTCTTAAATTTTTTCAATATTTTCAACGCGCAAATACGCCCGACGATGTCCTATAGAGACAAAATGTGCTCCATGCTCGTTTTAGGTAGATTTCATATAAAAATCTACCTATTGCAATGGGCTTCATCCCGGAATTTCAGAAAAATTTTGGTGCCAAACGACTATGAATGATAAGCGGAGACGGAAAAACAAAAAAAAAAAATTATATATATATATATATATATATATATATATATATATATATATATATATATATATATATATATATATATATATATATGTATATATATATATATATATATATATATATATATATATATATATATATATATATATATATATATATATATATATATATATATATATATATATATATATATATATATATATATATATATATATATATATATATATATATATATATATATATATATATATATATATATGGGACAAAACGCGTCAGACGGATCACCTGCGCCCTCAAAATTCAGCTCGACCGATCAGGACGTTTGAGGGCTCAAATTAAAGCTCTAACAGTATTCTTTGTCTTGCCGTGTGCGCTTTTTGAAAAATCTAAAATGGTGGATCAGTATGGTGGCTACAATGTGTAGATTTAAAACGCGTCATTAGGATCACCTGCGCCCTCAAAATTCAGTTGGACCGATCAGGACGTTTCAGGGCTTAAATTAAAGCTTAAACAGTATACTTTGTCTTGCCGTTGAAAAATTTAAAATAGTGGATCAATATGGTGTGCATAAAGACACTGAAAAAACTTCAAAAAAGTACAAAAAAATTTTTTTTTACCGGAAGTGAAAAACCGGAAGTTGGGATGCAAAACTGTTGTAAACCGTACTAAATGCTTATGTACCAAGTTTCATCCAATTCGATTATCAGGTACAGATGTTATTGAGCTTTCAAAAAAACAGGTGCTCGGGGGACCCCACACCACTTTGTTCACTATCGCTTAAAAATCAATCAGTTCATTGCCATACATATGTGCATCTTTTTCTAAAGTGTCATCAAAATTTATTCACGAACAGTGAAAAAATATTTTCAAGTGTGTCAAAAGAATGGTTTTAATTTTTTTTAACCAATTTTTTGGCAAAAAAAGAAATTAATTATTTGTATGACGTGAAATTTAATCGAACATGAAATTGGACATGGAAATGTTTAATTTTGTTATATTTTCTGGGATATTTTTAGAATTTGGAAAAAAAAGTTTAAATTTTTGATCTTATTATTATTTTTTGGATTTCTTAAAGAAATCTGAATTTTTGATTTTGTAATATACCTTGAAACGCTAAATGGAGAGGTTTTGGAGTAGTTTGCTGAGTGTACACCCTAAAGAGCGTGACTAGGTTATGGACGGCCCCAACTAAAAATTATGGAATTATTATTACGATGTGTTCTCAATGCTTGATATAAATAATTTTACTTGTAGTTGATCATTAAAAATTTATTTTTTATCGATGCGTAGTATTTTAATAATTGAATATTTAAAATAGAAGTTAAATAGCTATTTACTAAAAACATGGTAAAAATCATCTTACATGAAATAATGATTACTTATCTTTTATTTAAAAACTCTTTTAAACATATGATTCTATAGTGCTAAATAATAGAATTTTTCTTCTACACACGCCGCTCTCATCGTTTGATGCCTCTGAATGTTCTATAGTTTTTTAATATTATAAATTACTACAGCTAAAGGTTTTTGAGCACCTGAGTATCGCATTATGTTTAATATGGTTTCTTCTTGGGGAATAAAAGCATGACCTATTTGTATTTTCGTCACTGCTGGGGCATCTTTAAATCTCTTGTTTAGGAATCGGCCGGGTACGCTCATGGTCCTTTTTACTGTAAAAGTGAAATTGTATGTCGAAGGATCGCTTTTTAGCCCATGAAAAAAGAGAACTCGCATCCAGAATAGCTTCATTTGGTGGAAGCTTGCAAGCTCGCTCTAGTAGCCTCTCTCTTTACTATCGCTCCCACTCCATCGCAACTGCCTTTTCCATGTGCTTGTTCCGTAGAAATGCCACTCAGCAAGAATATTAAAATCCTTTTATGATTCATTAAGTTTATCATTTGAAAACGATTCTTAAAGTGCTGTTTAGCACCATCACTCACATATATAATTTTATTCACACTTGGACAGATCTTCCGAATTTCAGGTATTAGCTTCTGCTGCATTATATATACAGCCGTAGCATCGTGGGTTGTGCAGTTAGATAACAATACAGTGCTGAAATGTTTTTATTCATTATTTTTCTTGAAATATACAACAGCAGGAAATACTGTGCATTGGTCATTATTATAATGAAAAGCTTGCGCTGCGTTTTGGGCTACAAAAGCGTAATTTTCAGAAAAATCCAATTGAACAATAACTTCTTGAGGTGAAATTTTCTCTTTCATTTCAAAAATAACAGTCGATTGATTTTAGAGATGAAATGATGAGGTATTAATTCAGTTAATCTACGAGACAACTCTTCAACGTAATCTTCTGATGATAAGCATTTTTTCTTTAAAATGCCATCGGTCCCGTACATTGCCATACGCTAAAAATGACTTGACTAATATTGTGCTCATCTAATATATTACTAACATAATTTGAAAATTTTTCAATGTCCGGACATACATTACATTCATTTAAATAACAATTGGGATGCGATTTTTTGCAAAGAACAAAACTCAAACAATCTCTATAATCGTTAAGAGTATTATCCGAAAGTCTTCCCAAATTAACAGCTTCAATCATCGTTTTAAAATTTTGGTGCGTCGTACATACGCAGACACTGTGAGTACCAGAGGATCCTGCTACAACACACCACTTTGGTCTTAGTTCTGCAAACTTAGTCAGTCCAACAGGATGTTCAGGAGTTTGCTCTTTGAATTGGGTATGCAAATTCTTGATATCGTCTAGTAATAATCTTTTCTGTTTTTTTTACTTTTACGCCATTAATATCTGCAGAGATGGTATCCTTTTTGTTGGGGATAATTCTGCTGTTACGATCATGTTCGTGAGAAATCCTTTATTTTTCGAACTGTAACCTCAGGTAAATTTTTCCTGATGTTGCGACTGGATAGCCAACACTCCAGCTGACTGTCGAAGCTGCTTAGCTTCACGAACTTTTCTGAATGATGTCTTGAATTCAGTTGTGACTTGGCGGATACTCCAGTATTCGGGAACAACTGTTAGTATACTTATACGTAACGGATCATTTGCTGGCAAAGAATGGAATTTTTCTTTAAGTCCCGTTAGAATGTCTTCAAGATCTGCTTGACGATTCGTAGTTGTTCTAGGAGCAAAAGGCAGTTCTCTACCAGATCCTTGGGACTCAATATTTATACTGTCATTCGTTGATGGTGACTTAATTTTAGCGTAAAAATATCTTCTACACGATTCACAAATAACACACGTTTCTGATAAATCAACAAAATGGATTTTCATAGTTTTTGGTGGCTTACGTAAATTTTTTCCTACGTGACCTGCTCGTTCAAATGGGTTCGCACATCTCTGCCGGTGGTGCTTTTTAACTGAAGATAACATTATTGTACTGCAAGAAAATCAGCCAAATCTATTATCAATACGTGGCTTATTTTTATTAAAAATATCATTTGTTATAGAACTTATTTCAGGCTAGAAATTTAAAAATTTACTATGACAAAATTTCAAATTTGTATGATACTATATAGTATATAATATGCTTACCTCTTAAGAGTTCTAACACTGCTTCAGATATATAAATGTACACTTTTGTTTATAAAAGGCTAAAGTTGTTCATTGACTAAATACATTACGAACAAATGAATCGTAAAACACATTTTTTATTCGCCTATATATTAAAGTGTTACTTTAATACTGTGATTTGCGTCCTTAAAGTGTTACTTTTTAACCATATATTTTGTTGTCATAGTTACGTCCAAAAAGTGAAAAACATTTGTATTTGTTCATTAAATTCTATAAAAATAGACATTTTTATCAAAGCACCCATGATATTCAAAAATTTCATTATCCAATTAAAATATTTGAAATATTTTGAAATATTTTGAAAATTATACTAAACATGCCATGATTTTTTCTATAAACTTCATACAATAATTTATTTGTTTACACTAATAAAATACACTAATGTTTTATATAGCAATGGGCTTTTATTTTACGGGCGTTAAGTTCAACTTTCAGTCACGATAACTAGGATGTAAAATGTGTTTTTACGCAAATCACAGTAATAAAGTAATACTTTAATATGTAGGCGAATAAAAGTTGTGCGTGGAGTCCCTCCGCGCGGAAGAAGTGAAACTTCGTAATGTGGAATAAAAACATATTACATTCTTTTAATAGTCATTAATAAAAATTATTAAAAAAAAACACGGGTCAACGAATTACCTTATAATAAATACACAAATGATTAAAACAAAAGGGGTAGAAATTGATTTTTAGTGAGCTCATACTGTAAAAAGGACCATGACATACAGTAAAAAGGACCATGAGCGTACCGCCAATTCCTAAACAAGAGATTTAAAGATGCCCCCAGCAGTGACGAAAATACAAATAGGTCATGCTTTTATTCCCCAAGAAGAAACCATATTAAACATAATGCGATATTCAGGTGCTCAAAAACCTTTAGCTGTAGTAATTTATAATATTAAAAAAACCATAGAACATTCAGAGGCATCAAACGATGAGAGCGGCTGTGTTGTAGAAGAAAAATTCTATTATTTAGCACTATAGAATCATATGTTTAAAAGAGTTTTTAAATAAAAGATAAGTAATCATTATTTCATGTAAGATGATTTTACCATGTTTTTAGTAAATAGCTATTAACTTCTATTTTAAATATTCAATTATTAAAATACTACGCATCGATAAAAATAAATTTTTAATGATCAACTACAAGTAAAATTATTTATATCAAGCATTGAGAAACACATCGTAATAATAATTCCATAATTTTTAGTTGGGGCCGTCCATAACCTAGTCACGCTCTTTAGGGTGTACACTCAGCAAACTACTCCAAAACCTCTCCATTTAGCGTTTCAAGGTATATTACAAAATCAAAAATTCAGATTTCTTTAAGAAATCCAAAAAATAATAATAAGATCAAAAATTTAAACTTTTTTTTTCCAAATTCTAAAAATATCCCAGAAAATATAACAAAATTAAACATTTCCATGTCCAATTTCATGTTCGATTAAATTTCACGTCATACAAATAATTAATTTCTTTTTTTGCCAAAAAATTGGTTAAAAAAAATAAAAACCATTCTTTGACACAATTGAAAATATTTTTTTCACTGTTCGTGAATAAATTTTGATGACACTTTGGAAAAAGATGCACATATGTATGGCAATGAACTGATTGATTTTTAAGCGATAGTGAACAAAGTGGTGTGGGGTCCCCCGAGCACCTGTTTTTTTTGAAAGCTCAATAACATCTGTACCTGATAATCGAATTGGATGAAACTTGGTACATAAGCATTTAGTACGGTTTACAACAGTTTTGCATCCCAACTTCCGGTTTTTCACTTCCGGTAAAAAAAAATTTTTTGTACTTTTTTGAAGTTTTTTCAGTGTCTTTATGCACACCATATTGATCCACCATTTTAAATTTTTCAACGGCAAGACAAAGTATACTGTTTAAGCTTTAATTTAAGCCCTGAAACGTCCTGATCGGTCCAACTGAATTTTGAGGGCACAGGTGATCCTAATGACGCGTTTTAAATCTACACATTGTAGCCATCATACTGATCCACCATTTTAGATTTTTCAAAAAACGTACACGGCAAGACAAAGAATACTGTTAGAGCTTTAATTTGAGCCCTCAAACGTCCTGATCGGTCAAGCTGAATTTTGAGGGCGCAGGTGATCCGTCTGACGCGTTTTGTCCCATATATATATATATATATATATATATATATATATATATATATATATATATATATATATATATATATATATATATATATATATATATATATATATATATATATATAATATATATATATATATATATATATATATATATATATATATATATATATATATATATAATATATATATATATATATATATATATATATATATATATATATATATATATATATTATATATATAATTTATATATATATATTATATATATATATATATATATATATATCTATCTATATATATATATATATATATATATATATATATATATATATATATATATATATATATATATTATATATATATATATAAATATATATATATAATTATATATATATATATATATTATATATATATATATATTATATATATATATTTATATATATATATATATATATATATATATATATATATATATATAAAATTCAAAAATTCTATTTTTTTCAAAATTCTAAAATATTACAAAACTTATAACAAAATCAAAATTGAAACCTTTTTCATAATTCCAAAAATTAGAATGAAATCAAATATTTAAACTTTTCTAAATTCCAATAATAATCCAAAAATTCTTAAAAACTCAAACTTTTTCCAAAATTCTAAAATTATTGCAAAAATTATTACAAAATCAAAATAGAAAATTTTTTCGAAATTCCAAAAAATTATAATAAAATCAAAAATTAAAGATTTTTCAGAATTCTAAAAATATTCCAAAGTTTTTACAAAATCAAAAATTAAAACTTTTCCGAAATTCTAAAAATATTGCATAAATTATTACAAAATCAAATTATACAAACTTTTCAAAATTCCAAAAATATTTCAAAAACTATAACAAATTCAAAAATTTCCATGTTCAATTTCATTTTCAATTACATTTACGTCATAAAAACAGCTATATTTTTTTTTCCAAAAAATTGGCTAAAAATAAATGAAATCATTTTTGACACAGTTGACAACATTTTTTTGACAAACTTATAATGCCATAATTCTCAATAATAATAAGAAAATTTCATTTCAAACAAACAATTTTATTTTTTCCAAAAAATTGGGTAAAAAATATATAAAATCTCTCTTTTAAACACATTTGACAACATTTTTTGACAAACTTATAGTGCCAGAATTCTCAATAATAATAATAAAATTTCATTTCAAACAAACCATTTTTTCCAAAAAGTTGAGTAAAAAAATAAATAAAAATCTTTCTTCTGACACACTTGACAACATTTTTTTGACAAACTTATAATGCCATAACTCTCAATAATAATAATAAAATTTCATTTCAAACAAAATTTTAATTTAATTTTTTCCAAAAAACTGGGTAAAAAAATAAATAAAAATCTTTCTCTTTGACACACTTGACAACATTTTTTTGACAAACTTATAATGCAATAATCTAGATTTTGGTCTCCTATACCAATCCGACTATCAAGATTTCTCCAAATAATTTAATTTTTTTCCAAAAAACTAGGTAAAAAAATAAATAAAAATCTTTCATTTGACACACTTGACAACATTTTTTTGACAAACTTATAATGCAATAATCTAGATTTTGGTCTCACATACCAATCCCGACTGTCAAGATTTCTCCAAATTCAATGTTCCTACTCGTAATCACTTAAAATAATCGTTTTTTAAGAAAAAATATGCAAATTTCCTTGTTTTGACAACTTAACGATTTTTTTGACACACTTTCGGTACAGTTATCGAACACATCGTCCTTTCAGCTCTTCCCATTGAGTATACCTATTTTTAGTTTTCTAGTTTTCTAAATTTTTCAAATCCGTCCAGCGGTTTTCTAGATTTCGTTTTTTTTTTTTTGCGTTTTTAGAATCAGTAAGTCCTAAAACGTCGAGAAATGCCAAAAAAAGTGGGGGTAAGAATTTCACTTTGAGCTCATGAATGTAATACTTAGGTCTTTCAGACCGAAGTAATAAGAATAAATTTGATAAATAGTTTATGATCAGAAGTTTCTCTGCGACTTTGTTAAGACTCATATTGATTCCCCATTTAGGTTAATATTTGAGTCTTTAAGACGTTAGTCTGAGGTCAGATAATGATTGTTTGCCGGCGTACGGTCTAGTTTGTTTTATGATGTCTCAATAGAATAGAATGCTCGAATAAAGCATTACCGAGCAATTTCTATCTTATTTTAAAATAAGCATTGATCACTCTAACGCTCAAAAGTTATTCAAAATTTCCATCACATGATCTAAAATTACAGATTTAGTTAAATGAGAAAAAAGGAAAAACCATAAACATTTCCTTTCTCAGTTGGGTGAAAGACTTAGCCGTGGACGTTTTCAATGTCCCGTTTTAATTAAAACTTCATTTTCTTGTCTTCCGATGTTCGGGGACTAAGTCAATCATCCAGCATCTTTAATCCCAGCCTGCCGTTATATATCAAAACACATCTCTCTTAGCGTTTTTCCTATTATAAAAATAATTGTTACCCCTGGGCCCTGATACCAACATTTTAAACAACCGCAAATCCATTTACATTAAATAATTTGATGAAAGTTTCATATTCTCTTGTACATGTATATGCATGATCCAATTTTCACTATTGAGGCAGATCAAAAATAAAATAATAATTTGATTTATGAAGTTTCTTTGGATATTTTTGCTTTTTATTTTTTTAATCATTTTAATATACAGTAAAAAGTGAAATAAGATAGGATAGGAAAAGTGAACTTGTTTTTATGTCGTGGTTTTTTTATGATTGTGATTCTTAATTTAGAGCAGGAGTCGTAATAGGGTCAATCGTTACACAACTGTTTGCTAAAAAATATCCTGTCTTTTCTTAAGCTTTCTACTGTTTGTCTGTTTTTAGAATTCATTCTAAAAGTGTAGTGTAATGGGAATTATAATAAAACAACATGCAGTCTGAGATGTTGATGGACGTTGTTTGAAAACTTTTGGTGATTGTAGTCGCTCTAGACTGTTGTTTAGGCAAATTATTCCATTTGTACACTTTTCAGACAAAGAAGTCACTTTGAATTCTGCCATTTTGACAATGAGTAATGCCAAAAGTTTGGCTGTTTGCACAAACCGTAACGATATATAAAATTTGTAACAATTTAGTTTTTCAATATACAAAATTCTCACGATTTATGAAAACTACAAGCAGCAATAGTGCGACGGTGTTGTATAAAATAAAAAATTAAATTTAAATTTGGGTCATCTACAGTTCGTAAAGCGTACGCTTTAACAGAGTCTCAAAGAGAAACGTAAAATATTTTTTACACCATTAAGGACGTCAAATCTTCCAAATACGGGTTTATCCATTGTTATTGATTAAATAGGCAATGATTAAATCAGACTGTCTGCCCATTCACTAACACTATCGAACAGATGAATGATATCTGTTGAAGGAGGCGGACCTCTTAACAAAGTTACAAAATTCTGAAACTGTGAGGAACGCACAAAATTGTGTATTATATATATAATAAAAAGCGCAAAAAGCAGAAAATTTACAATTATTTACGAAAACATAATTCCAATACCTGTTGCAACTCGATGGAACTAGATTCTTGTCAAATATGTTACAAGAAAAGTTTTAAGCAATATGGGCTTTCTTATTTCCTATAGAGAGAAAAGAATACAATCTTCTATTCTACCGCATATTAGAGAGCAGAATTGAACTTTATATATGCAAGTCGTGAAAAATTATAGATTACACACCAAGGGCTAGAATTGCGTGTTTTCTCCGGAGGTGTGTTTGTAGTGAAGGAGGGGAAATTTCGAAATTCTATAAAACATTCTAAACGACTAAATATTGTGGTACAGCTCTGTTTTTTTCCAATATTTCTTGAAGATCCACACGACATTTTTTATTAAAGAAATTTGGTGTTCATTGTTGACTTTTATATTCCAGTCTGGTTTTTGTGGTTTATCTATAAAGGAACATTTATTCACAGATTTTCGTGAACATTTTTCTTTTCCTCGTTTTACAATAATAACTAGAATAAAACAGCAGCATCACATTCCACAAACACCTCCACCTGAGTTGTGTATACAAATTCCATAACTGCTTAAAAACTAAATAAATATAATCATCATCAGATGCAGATGTAGTTTTTTTGTAATAAAACGACTGAAAATTACTTTTTTTGTTGAACCAAAAAAAATGCAAGAAAATATCAAAATGATTAATGTGGGGAGAGCTTTTGTACTTTTGTTAGTCTTGAGTATAATAATATTTATGTGCCTTGGTTGAATTCATATTAAAGTTTTGTTATCGTATGCCTGTTTGTTTTTGTATAATCCGGTTGAGTGTTATCTGAAAGATTAAAAATGTGACACGAAATTAATGTGCAAGAGATTTGTGTGTAAAAAAGAAGTGGAGGGAGGAATATTAGTAATAAATTTGTAATAAATAAATTTATTAATAAACGCTGCTGAAGGAATACTTGAACCCCAGAAAATTATTTCCACAAGCACACAAAAATGGAATTTGAAGCAACACTGGAAGAAAAATAAATAAAGCACCATGGTAATTTATTGTACATGTACTCGAAATAGTTGTACTAAAATGGGTATTAAACTGTATATAAGCAAGATTGCTTAAACTTGTTCAAATAATTTGGACAACTGAAACCATGCCACATGAGTAGAGTTTAGCTATGTAGATACCAATTAATTAAAAAGTTCAACACCTAATATGTGTGTAAACTACAAGGGCATCGATCTCTTCTGCACAGCATGTAAGACCTTTCCATTCATTTTGCTAATCAAAATCAAACCTTTTGCTACCAAGGTAGGTACTACCGATGCACTTTTCTCGATAAGGATGATTTTGTATAAATCTCGAGAGTTCAACATAACTGTCTAACATCTTTTCTTTGACTTCAAGCAATTCAACAACTCTCTCCAACCCAATCTATAGGCTTCGCTAGTTTCAATGTGACTCCTTGATAAACTGGTGTCGCTATGGAAAACTGTAGAACAAAACCCTCTTTGCTGTGTACGGGTAGAGAGAAATTTTTTTTTTAACAAAAGAGCTCGGTTTCGCCATGTTATACGGGCCGATTCGCACTCTGAAATGGTAAAAAAATTTACCTTAGTACACCAGAGAATGGGCGAAGTAAAGAACGACTTTGAAAAATTAGTTGACTTGGTAGTAGTTATACCGATGTTTCAAATGACCGTGGTGAATATTCGGAGCTGGCAAGCTGAGTAACGAACGTACATGGAGCATAAACAAGAAGAAAGTTTTTTACAGCAAAAACCAGATTTATTTATTTTGGAATCTGTCTTATAAAGAACAATAAATTTTATACTTTCTTTGTTACAACAGAATTTTGCATATTTTACTCCTAAAAGCTTATTAGTACATATATCACCAAAAGGGTATGTTTTTGCATATTTTACCAAAATCATTAGTTTTGCTTCGGTATGAAAGTCAAGAGTCAAGAGTCAAGTCATTATTATCTCGAGCAAAATGTAAAAATCTTACCACCACTTTTATGACATTTTTCGAAGTTTTAGGTCAAAATGATTATTTCTAATAATGAAGCGTTTTGATAACGTTTTGCATATATATTTTGCTGAAAACACGTTTACATATTTTAAGTGATAGAGAACTAACTTTGAATTGTAATGAACACTGAACCTGCTAGCACACACTAGCAGGAAGTAAACAAAAGGACTGCGTTCCAAACAAGGTTTAATCCGGAAATTTTCTGTCTCATGGTTCAAGTAGGAATCTTCTTGTTCAGCACAAATAAACAAATATGCACACAATAGAGACTGTATAATCGAAAAGAAAAACAAATTAAACGGAGAATAGAGACTAAAATAAAAAAAAAAACATTGTGCATTTTTCTTCTGTTTATTGATATAAGTACTATAGATATAAAATATTGTATATTTTTTTAATGATGCATGTACGTTTCTTAGTGCAAGTATATAGATATGCTTTATCACTGGAGGAATGGCAGCGGTCGGGAATTACCGTTGTTAGGTTTTGTAAAGGAATCAGAAGGCTTATTGCTGTTATGTATAATCCATGTCTGGATGATTTTTGATCTTGACTTCTTCGGCCATTGGGGTTAGACTCTCTTTTCTCCGATTCATTTGTTTTTCTTGCCCATTATACAGTCTCTATTGCGTGCATATTTGTTTATTTGTGCTCAACCAGAGTGGATATTTCCACTTGAACCAATTAGACTGAAGTTTTTGGATTAAACCTCACTTTCCTCACGCCGTCCCTTTGTATGCTTCCTGCAAGTGATTCACTAGCAGGTTCAGTGTTCATTACAGAATGCGTTGAAATCTTGAGAGTCGGAATTTGTATGAGAAATAAAGAGTTTAATAATTGTAGAAATGCGTCAAAAGGATGATATTCATTTTGTTACCCAGTTTTTTGACAAACATAAATGCGAAACATTTGACACAAGTTAAATATGAATTTAGACGTAAATCAACTATTCCTAAAAGAACAGTTGGACAAAATCCTTTTGTTGCAAATTGACTGTCTTTTTTTCACAAAAGATGTAATGATAAGGGTGATGCTTTTTAAGGATGTATCAGATTTTTGTAATAAATAGTTATTTTGCAATGATGTGAAATCATATTGTTTCCCATATTTGTCATACTTATACTTGCTGCCCGAATACCGAAATAATTTTGTATTTTACATTTGTCGGAGTTGTCAACTCTAAAATAATCGTGTCGGATGTCGGATTTGATCCAAATATTATGTTATTCATCCTAATTGCGACGTATTGTCAGTTTTTACGGAGAAGACGCAAGCTTGCGCATCCCTTGTTAATGGACATAACCTCATTGGTGTGACACATTCAACTATAGAACTGTTTATGGATATTTACTATTTGTAATTATTTTAGCGACACACAATGTATACAATAATATCAACGTAATTTATTGTAGACTCAATATTAAGCTACAATGATGCTATAATTAGATATATGTGTTATTATGGTTTTCCATATTATTGGTGGTGATACACCACCAAGTGAAATAGTGAAAATTACTTCGGTCTGAAAGACCTAAGTATTACATTCATGAGCTCAAAGTGAAATTCTTACTCCCACTTTTTTTGACATTTCTCGACGTTTTAGGACCTCCTGATTCTAAAAAAGCAAAAAAAAAATGTATGTCTGTCTGTCGGCCGGCCGTCCGGCCACCGTCATTACCTACGCTGCAGGGAAAACCGATGAAGGGATTTCAAAATTTTTTTTTCTAAAAATAGGTATTCACAAGGGACAGGTCCGAAAGGACGCTGTGTTCGATAACTGTACCGGAAGTGTGTCAAAAAACTCATTATGTGTGTCAAAAATAGCAAATTTTCATATTTTTGGCTTAAAAAACGTTCATTTTAAGTGATTACGAGTAGGAACATTAAATTTGGAGAAATCTTGATGGTCGGGATTGGTATGTGAGATCAAAAACTAGATTATTGCATTATAAGTTTGTCAAAAAAATGTTGTCAAGTGTGTCAGAAGAAAGATTTTTATTTATTTTTTTACCTAATTTTTTGGAAAAAAAATAAAATTAATTGTTTGTTTGAAAGGAGCTTTTATTATTATTATTGAGAATTATTGCATTATAAGTTTGTCAAAAAAATGTTGTCAAGTGTGTCAAAAAATAATTTTATTTATTTTTTAGCCAATTTTTTGGAAAAAAAATGTAGCTGTTTTTATGACGTAAATGTAATTGAAAATGAAATTGAACATGGAAATTTTTGAATTTGTTATAGTTTTTGAAATATTTTTGGAATTTTGAAAAAGTTTGTATTTTTTTTTGACCTTGTAATAATTTTTGCAATATTTTTAGAATTTCCGAAAAAGTTTTAATTTTTGATTTTGTAAGAATTTTTGGAATATTTTTAGAATTTTGAAAAATTTTTAATTTTTGATTTTATTATAATTTTTGGAATTTTGAAAAAATTTTAAATTTTTGATTTTGTAATAATTTTTGCAATATTTTTAGAATTTTGGAAAAAGTTTGAATATTTAAGAATTTTTGGAATATTATCGGAATTTAGAAAAAGTTTAAATATTTGATTTCATTCTAGTTTTTGGAATATTTTTGGAATTTTGAAAAAAGCTTGATTTTATTTAATTTAACAATATTTTTGAAATTTTGATTATAATTTTCCGGCAACGTATTGATATTTCGTGTTTGTTTTGTAATAAATTATTAAACAGATATAAAAAATACTTGTACTTTAACAAAGAGTTATGTTTGATATACATCGCTGCCCAAAACTAAAAACCATGTCCTCGTGAAAGTTTTTTGCCGAAAACTATATCAAAATCCTTTACCCAGACCGAAGTCTTGATATCTCAGAGCTGTGAGATTTCAGCCCCTCCATATTTTATTATTACAAATTAGTAAAATTACAACAAAACAAATTAAATTTACATTTCAACCGATGCTACAAGAGTAATAAAATAATGCCTACATATATTAACATCAAAGTCAACAATAGATCCAAAGCCGCACAAATAGCTAAACAAACAGCAGAAGCCACATGGTTAGCAAAACAAATTCAAGAACTCTACACAAAAATAAATTACATAACATTAGAAGTATACAACCTACAATTATTAATATCCAAACAATATCATCAAATAGAATATGAAATAATAATGGAATCGGTAAAGAATGATATGGAAAGCACGATAAAAACGAAAAGTGAAAACATAAAATTGAAATTAAAAAAATTAAAAGAATCAAAACTAATAGAAATGGAAACTCATCAGAATAACATAATAAATCAGTATAGGCCACCACAATATAACAATAGAATAGTAAATTACACTGAAATACAATTTAATAATCATGAAACTCAACTATTGGAAAAAGGATTGAAATACGGCATACAACCAAACAACACAACAAAAGAAATAAATGAAAATCTGTTAGAAATAGAAAATTCAATTTTGAAAACTAACATTCACCACCAAAATGAAATCAGGACAATAATAGTTAATGAAATATCAGTAAAAAATAACAACTTAAATAATTCAAAAACCAACAACAAAAAAGAAATAAAAACAATACGCAGTATACAAAACAAGATCAAACAAAACAATGCTACAATAACCAAAGCAGATAAAGGGAATACATTAGTCATCTTAAAAACTACAGACTACAACAATAAGATAGATAAATACATCACTAATAACAACATCGAAAAATTAAGTAAAGATCCAACGAATGAATTCAATGCACAAATAAAAACTATCATCAACAAATCTATCAACATATTAAGTGATAAGAATATAAGGTATAACAAAATGATAAAACCAACAGCACCAAGTATAAGAGGATTACCAAAAATACACAAACCAGATACACCGATAAAACCATTAATTAATTTCACCACAGCACCAACATACAGAATAGCGAGGTACATAAACAAACTATTGAAATACCACATAAAATTTGATTACAGTTATTCAGTCAAAAATAACACAGAATTAATCAATAGAATAGAACCCATAATAATACCTCACAACGCAAAATTAGCATCGTTTGATATAACCAACATGTATTCCAACATACCAATAAAAGATACAATAAATAGAACAAAAAATATGTTAATAAAAAATGGTTTAAACTCAACAGATACACAAGAAATAATAAACATTATAACCGAAATAACAAAACAAAACTATTTCACACATAACAACGAGTATTATCAACAAACAGAAGGATTACCTATGGGTAGCCCACTATCGGGAACATTAGCCGAAATATATCTCAACGATTTTGAAACAAAATATATATATAATAACTCAAATCCACACAAAGAAAATATCATTTATTGGTATCGCTACGTTGATGATATAATTTTATTATTCAAAGGAACAAATAGACAGCTTAATCTATTACACCAATACATAAACAGCAGAGAACCTTCCATTAAATTCACCTTAGAAAATGAAGAAAACAACACAATAAACTTTTTGGATTTGTCAATCGAAAATGTAGATTCAAAACACACATTCAAAATATTCCGAAAACCAACCCAAACGGATCAAACAATAAATATCAAATCACATCATCCATACCAACATAAACTAGCTGCCTACAACCACATGATCAAAAGATTGAACACTATACCGATGAACGCTGAAAATTATGAAGACGAGCTAAACAATATAAAATACATAGCCAGAAAAAATGGATATAAAAATGAAATGATTGACACATTAAATAGAAAACACAAAAACAAGAAAAATTTGCGAACCCTAACAACGTTGAAGAATGAAGAAAACTTAACAGGTAAAAAATACGCAGGCGTAACATACAATAGAACAACATTCAAAATAATGCAAAAAACCTTAAAAAAATATGGATATATTGCGGCTTACAAAAACAAAAATAAATTAGAAAACTACCTTAAAACTAAAAAAACCCTAAACTTAGACACAGGTGTTTATAAACTTACCTGTGACGACTGCAGTAAATTTTACATAGGCCAGACGGGGAGGTCATTCAAAAAAAGATTTATCGAGCACACCAATGAAATTAACAGAAGCGATCCAAAATCCAGATATGCCCAACATTTGAAAATAGAAAAACACAAATACACCAATATCAACACAAATTTAACCATATTACATAAAAAAAGAAGAGGACAAAATCTAGATAGACTGGAAGAAATAGAAATATATAAACATAAAAACAATAATAATATTTTAAATGATAAAATCAACACTAAAACTAACAAAATATATGACATAATAATAAAAAACAGCAGTTGAAATAGTATATAAGTAATAGTTTAAGCAAAAATTGTAATAATAATTTAAGAACTGAGCATGACGTAAGTCGAAATCGATATTCTTTAAAATAAAAAATAAAAATCAAATTGTTACTATAAGGAAGTTTTATTATTATATGTAAATATATTTTAAAAATAAACAGTAAAAAGTATATTTTTAAATATTGCATTTTAATTATAATTAGATGACATTTCGGTCTCCTTAGACGGATTTTCTTCCTAGTCTAAACTAATTAACGCTGGTGTATCTCAAGGCTCAGTATTATCCCCAACACTATTTTTGATTTATATCAACGAATTGTTGAAAATCACCAGCAACCCAATAAATACTTTTGCAGATGATAGTACTCTGCACAAGTCGTTCAAGCCCCTTCCCTTAAAAGGTAAAATGCACGAACGAATTAATCCCGCCCGGAGAGACGCTGCCATAAACGAGAATAAAGACCTACAAAATGTCGCCGATTGGGGTGACCAAAACCTGGTCAATTTCAACTCTACCAAAACACAGCTGTTGATTGTTTTCAGATCAAAGACCGAGTTCCCCAAAGATATTTATTCAGTATGTGTGATGAACCAATAGGTGAATGTAAAAGCATTCGTTTATTGGGTGTCACAGTTTCAAATGACCTACTCTGGAACGATCATGTAATGGCGATGGCAAAAAGCGCGTCTAAAAAACTCGGCCTCGTAAATAGATGCAAAAAATTTTTCACTCCATACCAATTGCTCCATGTTTATAAGTCCTATATTCTTTCCTGTATGGAGTACTGTGGTCAAGTTTAGGGTGCTGCTTCTTTTTCCATCTTGGCCCTCTTGGACTCTGTTCAAAAGCGGGCTAAACGAATTATGGGTGATCGAACTTTGACATCAAAACTTGATTCCCTACAACATCGTCGCACTGTTGCTGACCTCGTTGTTTTTTACAAATATCGTCATCAACAGTGCTCAGATGAAATCAGCAGCATCATGCCCCAAACTTATTCTTACCCCCGTTCCACTCGACAATCGGCTACCGCTACCAGTCAAACGGTCGAGATACCACGCTGACATACTGGCAGATCGCAGAAAGACTTCTTTGTCCGAAGTACATACAAATGGAATAGTTTGCCGGAATCCTTAGTCTCAGGTGACTTCAACCCGCAGAGGTTTAAAAAAAGCGTTCATCATGACCTTAGAACTCTAGTTGTTGTGGGACCTAGGTCTTAAAAGGTATTTATGTGTTGTTGTGACACATATTGTAAACCCTATAACACAACACATTTTATTCAAAAAAAAAAAACATTGGACAGAAGGTTTGGAGTTCACCATACAATAGGCGATTTTTTCACTATGTTTTTTATATTGTTGGGAGCTATAACAACATTCGTTCGTGAATGCATTTTGATGACATTTTAAAAAAAGATACAAATATGTATGACTAACAACTGATTAGTTCTTGAGCGATAGTGAACAAAGTTGCGGGGTCCTTCGAGCAGCTGTTTTTTTGAAAGCTCAATAACATCTGTATGAAAGGCATAAGCATTTAGTACGGTCTACAACAGTGCACCATCACAACTTTTGGTTGTTCACTTCCGGTAGCAATTTTTCTAGAACTTGTCTACAATAATAAAGTAATTGTGATGAAAGTTATGAAAAAGGTTTCAATTATCCAATTATTTCTGATAATTGATTTTGCGTAAACTTGTTGAAAATATGATTAGAGCATGATTTGTAAAAGTTCTGCATTCCAACTTCCGGTTCTTCGTTTGCCACTTCCGATAAAAACTTCGCTTTACTTTTTCTATTCGTACAGAGAATTTATGACTAAATTGGGATACTGAGGATGTTTGGGATATTTGTGGCAACAAACGACCTAAATGTGGGGTGGATTACAATAAATACCATCAAATTGACCGGATTAGTGGTGTCACACCACCGGTACCGAAGATCAGCTAAGCTGGAGACATAGATGAATGGAGCTTGTTTGAAAGTCAGAATGAAGGCACAGGTCAGCTTTTGGTGAAATTGTTGTGTATAAATCTCAGCAAGCGAAATCAGTAGAGACAAAGGAAAAAAGTCTATCGGCATCTTGGGGATGAAATTCAGATACCACCATCAAAAAAGAGGGCGCGAACATAAGAATTTGTAGTGTGGTGGCAAAAATAAATGCGGTAGACGAAGAGAATGTAATCGAGGCGTTGTTATTGATATAAGAGCATTTACGCTCCTTTTCGATAATATCTAATGGAGGCAGTAGAAAGCTAGCACTTGACTCAACTTATTGTTCACCACTGAATATAGTAGCGTAAGTTGCGGTGGTCAACACATTCTCTAAGATAAGGCTTGGGTCTACGTTGATAGATGAATCCTAGATCCACCAAAACAGGAGAAGGGCGTTAAAATAGTGAGGTGGAGTTAGTATGGAGTACTAATGTAAACTCACCTTGAGAATTATTATTATCAAACACATTAGTTATACTTACTTTTATCTTTCAGTTTCTCTAATCAGGTATTTGGTGGCTATAGTAGCTACCATCACAATCGGGAGCATATGCCATGCGAGAGTGATAGCATCAGTCTACTTTGTAGGAGACGAGGTACAGAGACCACCCGTACAGGGGTTGGATAAATTGTGCAAACTAAAGAATTTCCCTCCTATCATCAATTGTTCAGCAAATACTCACAACGAGCGTCGGACACCAACCAGAAAAATGAGTTTCAGTTAGAATATTTAATAAAAGAATACTTTTTTGTCACCAAAACATGGAAGTAGGTCGTAGAACCTAGTAGTACGAAGCATTGATGTAGGACAGATCATAAAGAACTGAAGAGTCTCAAATGACCTCTCCTTATCAGATCGCAGAACTAATTGGTTTTAACTAGATGACGAATGACAAACTACCATTAACTTGGCACCCTAGAAAGATAAGGTGGGACGTACTTCAGGCGAACCTTAAAGCAGGTTTACAACAAGTAACAGTTAGAGGGAGTTTCAAACATTATGCCGCGCTTGAACACGATGAACTTGAGGTTAATCTGGGAATCAACAAGTCGATCGAAGTCAATTGCTCAATTACTAATGTAAAAGAGCATAGAGGCGTGGTTTTGAGGGCCAAGGCGTTGTCAAAACAAAGAGCAGAAGTTTTCACAGAGCAAACCAATTTTTTAATAAAATGTGTTGTGCAGCAGGAACTAAAATATGTGTCACAACAACACATTAATACTTTTTAGGACGGAAGTTTCACAACAACATGCGTTCTGACTTCTGAGGCCACTAACGCAAATTTATTCTTTGTTTATATATTTTTAAAAAATGAATATCTAAAGAATATATCCTATCACATATAAAATATGATAAAACCAATATTTTCTGAAAGGATACAAAAATTAAAAATAAAATAAGAAGAAAAAGCAAATTGGTTTAAAAAAAATTGTAGGCAAAAAACTAATATGAAGCAATTCCACGTCACCGCAACATCGATGTTCCTGACCCCCTCTGATTTGGATAAAATTTCATAAACAGATAGCAAATGAAAAAATAAAAATACTGTTTCTTTCAAAAAAGTAAATTTCGCTTTAGGGATGACACAGGGTGGCGGCAAAGTTTTAGGGGTTTGCAAAACACGAGTATCTTAGAATATCGATTGCTATCGATTGACTAAACCGATTTAAGTCATTTATAGCTCATTGGAAAGGTAATTAATAGGACTTATAAAAAAATTATTTAAAATTTTTTAATAATTTTTAAAAGTGTGTTAAACTCACAAAAAAATTCAAAGATTGCGCTGTTGGAGGTACTCTCACTTTTACCACTTTTTTTTTCCAGACAAAAAATTTTTAATTAGTTCGTAGTCTAAAACGAAAGTCTTCCAAGTATATAATTTCTCGTTTTAAAAATAAAATTTTTAGAAAATTTTCATTTTCGTTTTTTTTCAATTTTTTTTTAGCCAATGCAGTGAATTTAACTCAAACCACCGGAATTCTTGTTTTAAACTAATTTAATGACCATTTAATTATTTAAGGGTATAAATTAAGTATTTGAGGGTGTGAATGCTTTTTACATAATTTATCTTTTTATCCATTTATACATGTTCAAAATTAATTATAAATACATTTTCCTGAAATATGTTAAAACTCATTCAAAGAAGTAAATAGTGGAGAAAATGATGCGAAATAAAATGCATGTTATATTGAATTCATATAATAATCAACTTTTTATTCTAGGTTATGTAATAAAAAATAATATGCATCCATTATTAATATAAAATAAGTTTACATAGCATATTAACGGCTTATCTTAAAAGGCACAGTTTTAACGGAATTTAAATATATTTTTGTGAGCAATGTTTTTTCATCTGTTTCATCTTTGTTTACCTGGCATTAATCTGCTAATGGAATCATTCGTATAAAAATTTTCACTTCATTAATAGTTTCTTCTGGTAGTTTTTTATCGGCATTTGAAATGATGACAGCGCTGTGGATTGGTTGATTTGATCCTTCTTGCTTTTTTCAATTAAGTGACGTGTTGCTTCTGTTCCAAATAAATTTTGTATTTCTTGCACTTTCATATCCATTGGTAGTAGAGTTAATATTTTTCGTTTCTCCATATAATCGCCATTTTTAAAGGACAACTGTAGGTTCTCCATAATATTTTAATTGCACTTTTATTTCATCAGAAGAATCAAGATTTTCTCCAATTAAAACATTTTGTATGTTTCTACGCAGTTGCTCTAATTTATCCTTTCCATACTCAAAACTGCGACATAACCGCTTTCGATCAATAGGTGAAATTTGATTAGATACAAATGGCACAATATGTTCATTTATCCGGTTAATTAGCTCATCACGTTCCATATTGACTATCGTTGATGATCAAATAATATCTCGTATAACGCTTGGTCCGCTGATAGGCTTTGGCTGTTCCTCCAATATTTCATCACTCGCAATTGATTCTGTCTCACCTGTATTTTCAGTTTCAATATCTCCAGTGAAACTGATCATTAAGAGACGAATTCTAGAAGACGAACAAATTCGCTTTTGCATACGTAAATTAAACACAAAGTTTATCGAACGTAATTTATTCTGAACTTCAGGTGTAACATTTTTTAAAGTTTTTGAACACTTACCGATACCAAATGGTTTTAAACAATGATATTAACTCATGTCTCAAAAAAACTTATTTTAACTATTGAAACACTTTGAAGCTTCTTTGCTAACACATCACAAATATTTTTTAACAAGATTGACAAATGAATTTAGTAATGATGCTATACGCTCTAAATATCTCTAAAGACTAATTTTCATTTTTGCGCTCTCATTCTATGACAGGTATTATCATTAACAGGTAACAAAGTACGGTACTTGATTTGTTCATGCCCTTAAAATTAATTTCGGACAGGTATAAATGGATGAAAAGATAAATTATGTAAAAAGCATTCACACCCTCAAATACCTAATTTGCATCCTTAAAATAATTAAGTGGTCATTAAATTATTATAAAACAAGAATTCCGGTGGGTTGAGTTAAATAGATGATTCACTGCATTGGCTAAAAAAAAATTGGAAAAAAAAACGGAAATGAAAATTTTGTAAAAATTTTATTTTTAAAACGAGAAATTACATACTTTCGGTTTATATTACGAGCTAATTAAAGATTTTTTTTCTGGAAAAAAAGTGGTAAAAGTGAGGGTACCCCCAACAGCGCCATCTATGAATTTTTTTCATGTTCAACATACTTTTAAAAAATTATTAAAAAACTTTAAGTAATTTTTTTTTAAGTCCTATCAATTACCTTTCCAATGAGCTATAAATGACTTAAATCGGTTTAATCGATCGGTGGCAACCGATATTCAAAGATACTCATGTTTCGCAAACCCCTAAACCTTTGCCGCCACCCTGTGTCATCCCTAGAGTGAAATTTAATTTTTTGAAAAAAACGGTATTTTTATTTTGACATTGGCTATCTGTATATGAAATTTTATGGAGATCAGAGGGGGTCAGGTCACATGCTAGAACAAATGCTGTTGCGATGCGATGTCGTGGAATTGCTCTATGGCATTATACCAATATATTCCTTGATCATGTGACCCACTGTCTTTCTCGATGATAAAAGCCCACACGTAGAGATATACATAAAATCTCGTTTCATTTAGCAAACAATAGCGTGTCATTATCAAGGAATATTTCATAACTAAGATTGAAGGTGCTACCATTGACTAAATAGAGTTCATCCGTCAGCACCCCTAAGATCTCACCTTGACTAATGATATTTCACTGCTATCACCATTGGTATGTGATATATCATTTTAACTCGTATGTCAGTAGCAGGAATACCAAGATAATTGCCAAAGCTGTAGATCAAAACTTAAAAGAAAATTAAAAATCAATGAAAACTGATCACTTCATGGGTAGCGTAGGTGCTTAGACTAATAGTTTGTTAAAAAAAAAAACAGATACGTATATTAAAGAAGTGCAACAGAAAGCTGCTTTTTTTAGAAACATACGAGAAGCATTAACGCAAACGCAGGAAACAGTAGTAATAAAGGAAATAAAGCCCAAGACCATGAGGGCTGGAGAGTAGCTGCCACACTATTTACGAATGAGAATAATGCAAAACCATGGATAACAGCAAAAGTAATATTCATTTGCTATGCAAAATAGTCAATACGCGTACAGAAAAGGGAGATCAGCACAATCACACTGTTGAAGTTCCTCAAAGAATTGTGAGAGTGAACAGTAAGGAAATTATTGTCTGTGCCTTTCCATACTCTAGTATGAAAAACGTTAATTACACCACAAATGAATTTATGTGTTTAGTACTAGAATGGGAAAAACTAATACTGGTGATTGTTGATTCCACCGTGGCCCTGCAAGAGTGTGATAGCATGTCGGGGTTCTATCACACCTTATGTGGAGTCTAGTGGTCGACGAAATTCTGGCTATAAGATGTAACCAAGGCATATTAAACATCTTGGGTATTTGAGGGAATCCAGTATATCCAAGAATATACCTCCCGGTAATCTGAATACTGGCGACTATGAAGTGGAACGTGTAGAAAACTTCAAATACCTCAGGTCTGTCATAACATCGTCAAATGACAGGCAGGCAGATATTAAAGCCCGTGTTTCAGCCGCATACAGAGTTTTCTACGCATACTCAAAACTTTTGCGATCCAAACATCTTTCGCAGTCGTGCAAACTCACGCTTTAGAAAGTATTAATTCGACCTGTGCTTACCTTTGGAAGCGAAAGCTGGACACTGACTTCCTCCGATTGTAGAATTCTATCAACATTCGAGAGGAAAGTCATACGAACAATTTATGGTCCATGTAAAGTTGCTGAAAATCAGCATAGAATCCGAATGAATCATGAAATCAGACAGCTTCTTGGAGGCTGCGATGTAATCGAATTCATTAAATTTAACCGGATTAGATGGTTTGGTCATGTAGAAAGGCCACCATTAGATAGAATGATTAAAAAAGCGTCCCAAAAACAACCAGCATGGGGTTGGTCGAAGAGGAAGACCTAGACAACGCTGGCGTGATGACATCATCCAAGACCTTCGTGATATAGGATGTCGAAACTGGGGTCAACTGGTCATGGAACGAGACGATTGGAAGCTGATTGCACAGACGGCAAAATCCCTCCATGGGATGTAAACGCCAGAGAGAGAGAGGTATTTGAGGGAGGTTAGTTCTAGGAGACAATCTGTGAAAGTGACGGCTTGGTCTAAAACCTGGTATAATGCCACGGGTATTGAGACAGTCCAGGAATTGATTGCGTTGTTTAATTAAACTTCTAAACTTTATAGAGCAACCTAAAAATACTTACAGAAGTTCTTTTACAGGACACTGTAGATTAAGAAAACACTTCATAACCATTAGGATTAACCCTACATTTGTATGGAAATTCTGTCTATTGGAGGAAAAAATTCAGCTCACATTAAAGATTGTAGGTCTTTGAAAGAAATGATCATGAAAAGATATGATCTTGCGGAGTATTCTACTGATGAGCATGACCTGCATAAACTTAATCCTATCCGCATATTCTAAAGTAAGTAATGTGTGTTGAATTGGAGGAGATATGCTAGGAAGAAGACAGGTGGGGCACAATAGATCTATTCGGTCGAAATTCAACATTTCACCACCACTTATTAATCTAATCTAACCCAATCTGAAGGATTGAATTAAAAGACGAGGTTTAATCATTTCGACGAGCTGCTCCAGATCTAATGTGTAGCTGCAATGGAAGAAACAGGAGTTGGTGAGGTTTTAAAAGCACCAAGTCTGTAATTTGTGAGCATTGCTTAACTAGATATTTGGTTTTATTTCAGCCACCAAACCAAAGCTCCGAATGACATTATTATACTTGGGTGAAACCTATGTATCCTTTTGGGGTTTGTTTCCCCCGTTTTGCCAAACAAGTGTCTGTATATGAAGAAAGCGTTGTTTCCGTTGTTCAAGATACATTTGAGGTATGATTTTAAAATAAGCTTGCTATTCAGGTTTAAGCAAATATGTACTTTATCTCTTTGTATCTATTCGCCGTTAAAAATAGGGTCAAAGTTTTAACTTCGCCTGTTAGTAAAGACGACGATACTTGTTTTTACAGATTTGAAAATATGTCTTTCTTGTTGCAGCCAATTCATTACATGGTCTAAGGCTGACTCGGTTTAGGCACCGAAATTTAAGTCATGTTTGCCTTTCACCGTCGAAAATTATCAAAAGCTTCTTTTATGTACATAAATGAGCATGGATTTTGTAACGCGCAAATAATAGTTCACTAAATGATTCAAATTGAAAGTCATTTTTTTTCCATTAATTTGTGTTGTGTAGTAAAATTAAAAAAAATAATCTTCTTAGTTTCATTGATGTTCCCTTTTTTTTTATTCGAATAAATATTGTATTTAAATTCACGTTACATTTTCTTATGTTAAAACCCAAAATTTGATTTTGTATAAAAACAACTGATTCCTAATTTTTTTGTTAAAAATTAAAAACAATTCTTTCTAATTTTCATTGATGTTTTTTTTTCTCATTATTTAAATTCAGATAAATATTATATTTAAAATGACGTTAGATTTTTTTTTATATGTTAACTAGAAAAATTGATAATTGTATAAAACAGCTGTTTGCCTTTTGCATGATTAAAACATGAATTTATATATTTTTTTTTGTTAATTGATTTTTTTGTTAATTTAAGTAAGATTAGAATTAAGCTATGAAAAAACCAGTAATTATTGCAATTTTAAAACTTTAAAATCTACCAAAAAATAAAACAAATCAACAAATCAGTTGGGCAATTTTGATGCAGCTATAACAAAATCTACGATATCAAAAGTTATATTCTTTTGGTACAAAATTATCGAAAGATGGTGCTAAGTTGGGTGTTTTAAGCTGAATGATTTTATCCATTATTGAAACTTCAACCAACATTCCAGTATTTTTGAACACATATATATATATATATGTCTAAACTTTAACGCCACAAATAATCAAATAATCGAAATAAATTGAGGAATTTTACTGTTCTACCTGGTCTACATGCCATTTTGGAAAAACGTCTGCTTTAACAATTTCGAAACAGTCACAAAACTTTAAAAAAATAACAAAACTAGGACAGCCAACTTTCGTTAATAGAGTAAAAAGAAAACCTGGGGAAAAAAATTGGAGGGGAAAATTCTACTATATAAGTTCGAGCAAAATAATAGCTCGGCCTATTGTGTTTTGGCATTAATCAAAAACATCTATTCTGTTTGGACGGAGATCAAGAAAACAACAAATTTTTTGCTGAAAATTTTGATGAAAAGGGAAGATCCAGCCATTATACAAAGAATGGAAATTGAATTAAATTATTTTGGATAATTTAAAGGACAACCCGTACAACATAACTTAAGTATTTGTTTTATTTTTTGGTTTCTTTATTTAATAACAAGTATTAAAGTAATATTTTTTTTTCTTGGTTTATAAAGTTAAATTGTTTTTTTTAAATAAATTGTGAATATTTTAATTTTCTTGTTTTTTTTGTTTATTAAATGTTGAGTGTTTAGTGTTTGTTTGATGAGGCAGTTCAAAAAAATTAATGAAAGTTATTTTGTGCAACATTTTAATTGAAGGCCCGTCCCACAACTAAAGAAATAATATAGCGCTGCGATAAAGGTACCGTTATATTTGGCATCCCTTGCGGGGACATAACCAGAAAAAACAACAGCTTTAGTTGAAGTGTTTTAGCAAAGTAGCTCCCTCATCTTCATTGATTTTGTTTTTTTTTTAAGTTTTTGTTGTGTAAAGTGATTAATGTTATTGAAACAGTTTTAGTTGTTATAAAATTTTTGTATTTGTGTTTGTTAGTGATACACAGGTTTTGGAGAAATTATGTGTTAGATTAAGGTGCATGGAAAATTTTTTTTTTGTTGTGTAAAGTGATTAATGTTATTGGAACAGTTTTAGTGTTAATAAATTTTTGTATCAGTGTTTGTTAGTGATATACAGTTTCTGGGAAAATTATGTTTTAGATTAAGTTGCATGAAAAAAAATTGTTTGTGCTTTGTTAAGTTATGTATATAAGTTAAGTTATGTGTATAATACACATATATATGGAAAAAAAAATTAATTATATGTTTGTGATTAGTGTTAATTAGTTTTTGTGGTTTCGTGCAATATAAAAAAGGATATTATTAATAAAAAAATTTTTTGCTAGTATTTTTTGAAAAAAAAAAGAAAAAATTTTGCCAATATTCAAAAAATTTTTGCCAGTACAGTGAGTGAACGAGCTAAATAATAAGAAAATATAAATAAAGTCTAATACGTGGATCATCAGTAGCAGATCAAGCTACAAAAGTAACGGAAACAAACACATGGAGTATAAATTTTTATAACCAGGTAAAATTATAGTTTATTAATAAAATAAATAAATAAATTATTCAATAAATAAATAAAATTTAAAATTATTTTTTCAATTTCCTTCGTTTCACTATTGATGCATTGTATTTAAAATAAAAAAAATTTATAATTATGTCATACAAATTTACAATTATGTATTTCAATTTCCCGATATAAGAGATTACTTATATTTTGTTCCTTTTGCTCTTGTTGGTTGTCTAATTTTTCCGTTCTACTCGCTGGTTTCAGGATTTGCTAACACATACTTATAAACGATATTTATACATTAGTTGGCGTATTTTTTATAAATATTTTGTTGCAGTACTTATCAATTTAAAATTCTAAAAATTAAGCATTCGTGAAATTTATCTTTATATCGTCTTTAATTATTAAGAAAGATTTTTAGACGTTGAAAGAAAAAATACACAATATTTTTCGGGAATAATTTTGGGGTGTATTAATTCATTTCTTGGTTTCATTTCTTGGTACGAGATTTTATCTTTCTCGTAAAATTTAAGTAATGGCACTAGGTGAAGATTATACGTACGAGCCTTTGCATTTGAGCGAAGAAGAACGCAAGCACGAGCTTTCCATCAGAGGTGTAGAGGGGTTGGTGACAGCAAGAAGCGAAACGGCTGCTTTAAGAAATGCTTTAGCCAAAGAGAGTAAAGGAGATGAAAGACTGCCATTTCTGACTATTTCAAAACCTGTGGAAGAACTAGATAAGGCACGTACAACATTGACCATTTTAAGGGATGATTTTTCAGTCGCACAAAGAAAAAACGATACGGAGCTCTTGGAAATTGTTAAATCTAGGTCAGGTTTATGGATTGAACGACTACTTAGGGTAAAAGATACCACTCTTTTAGGTCACTCGGAAGTTTTGGACGGTCTTAAACATTTATTCAAAGAAGCATCCTCCCACCTCCAAGAAGAAGGAGCAAACTGTACTAATGTTATCAGGACGTCGTCAGCCGAATCAAGTCAAAATATACGACTGTCAATAGAACGCGAAAGAAATAACGCAGCATCAGAACAACTGGCAAGCCAATTTGATCAAATGAACGTTGGTAGGGGCAGAGGAAGACTTTCTGCCAATAGTCCGAATATTTCATTTTTAGATCCAACCCATCGTTCTAGTGAACACGTAAACGAGATGTACAAAGGAATGGGAGATTTCAGAAATACCTCAAAAAATAATTTTCTCGTTCCCGGATATGAACAACAGTTTACTATAAATCCAAGAGCTGATGCGTTGCAAGATCCAAACTATATTAAGAAACGATTGCAGGGGGATAACTATGGCGGTGGTAAGCATTTATATAAATGGGATATTCGTTTTAGCGGTGACGGGCAGGGTCTATCTTTAAACGAATTTTTGACACGAGTTGAGATCTATGCTCGCGGTGAAGCAGTCAATGAGCATGTTTTGTTAACAAACATCCATTTTCTTTTAAAAAACAAGGCCGAAAAATGGTACTGGAGTAGTGCGGGATCATTTCAAAATTGGGCAGCTTTTGTCGATAGTATTAAGACCGAGTTCTTACCTCGTCATTATGATTTTCTTTTGAGGGAAGAAATACTGAATCGTCTGCAAGGACGCACGGAACCATTCGCAAACTTCATCACTGATTTAAAAATTTTGTTTAGTAGAGTATATCCTGCATTGGATGAGAATTTGTACGACTGGTATTGTACGACTTTGTAAAAGGATGGACGAAGTCAAACTTCTAGCAGATCGACGTCAGTGCATGATTCAATTTCCAACATCTTCGATGGTAGAACCGTCATATTCGCGAAACATGAGTGGACAAGATCAATATAGAAGACCAACACGATACCCAGCCGTAAATTGTGTAGACCCAAGTTATGGTAGGCAATACGAAGAATGCGAAACCGAGAAGCCCATATCATTCCACCATCGTATTCCTGACATTCACGAAGAACCATATAGCCAAGTCAAGTATTTCACCAATTCTAAGGAAACTCAACAACATTTACACTTCAGAAATGAAGAGCCAGCCGACCATTGCATATGTTCTTTTGGACATCATGGAAGAAGAGAGTCCAGAAATATAAATCAAAGAAGTTTCGAACTAAAAGATGAAACCGAACAACTAGGAAGAAAACTGCAGTGTTGGAATTGCCAAGAGCTAGGGCACTCCCACCGGAACTGCCAAAAATCTCAAACCAGAATTTTTTGTTACATCTGTGGCAATCCAGGATTAACGGCGAAAGATTGTAGACAGCATTTAAATTTTCAGTCACGTAGAGCAGAAACTTTTACTCATCCGGCAAATAACCAACATTACTGTGGAAAAAACGATGAATCGGGAAACGAATCAATGGGAGAACGAAAAAGAGATGCCACCGATCTTCCAGTAAATACAAGGCATCAGATAAACCCGAATTCGCTAAACCAAACACCGTAGGAAGTACAGAATTAAATATTATGTCATCTATTTTAGATTTACAAAAGGATCGTAGACCTTATTTAAAAGTAGAGATCTTAGGATATGAGTTAAAAGGGCTAATGGACTCGGGCGCTAGTTGCACCATTCTCGGACTTGGAGGTTTGGAATTCTTAAAAAAACTTAATTTAACAGGTCAACCGAATTCGTCAGCCATTAAAACAGTAGATGGAACTGTTCATTCAGTTTTAAGTGTCGTAGATATCCCATACAAAGCACTGAATATGATAAAGGTAGTACCAACATACGTCATTCCATCACTTCCCAAAACTCTTATTTTAGGTATAGATTTCTGGGAACATTTCGGCATTAAACGCAAGTTCTGTGAAATGATGTTGGATTGCAATGTTGTAGATCATCCAGCGAACAAAAACCGAACCACTTTAGATCCAATACAATGTAAATACCTGGAAGCTACAATTCAAAAGTTCAAAACAACAAAGGAAGGTGAGCTAGGATGTACAAATTTATTTACGCATGTGATTGACACAGGGAATGCAAAACCGATAGTAAAACGACCATATCCATTATCACCCTATTTGCAGAAGGAAGTTGATGCAGAACTCGACCGAATACTCAGTTTAGGTGTGATAGAAGCAACTCAAAGCGAATGGGCCAATCCACTAGTTTGCGTCCGAAAAGCAACAGGAAAAGTTAGGCTTTGCCTCGACGCGCGTGCTCTTAATCAAGTTACCGTCAAGGATGCTTACCCGCTTCCTCACATTGGAGGAATATTAGGACAAATAAGATCTTCAAAGTACATGTCAGCATTAGATCTATCAGACGCGTTCTGGCAGGTTCCACTACATCCATTGTCACGTCCGAAAACAGCTTTTATTGTTCCAGGTAGGGGGCATTTTATGTTTAAGCGCATGCCATTTGGGTTATGCAATAGTGCACAGTCTATGTGTCGAGTACTAGAAAAGTGTTTGGGACACGACCTTGAGCCAGAAGTTTTTGTTTATATAGATGATATCATAATAACATCCAACACCTTTGAACGACATTTATATTTATTAAATGAGGTAGCAAGGAGACTAACAAACGCGAATTTATCAATAAGCCTTGATAAATCAAAATTTTGCGTGAAAGAACTGCGATACTTGGGCTACGTGTTAGATGAAAATGGGCTGGCACCCGACCCTGAAAAGATATCGCCTATTTTAAATATTCCACACCCAAAAAACGTGAAAGATGTTAGACGGTTACTGGGAATGGCAAACTGGTACCGTCGGTTTATTAAGGATTTTTCCACCATTACCGCTCCAATTAGCGACTTATTAAAGAAAGGAAATTCACAATTTATCTGGACAGAAAAAGCACAATCTTCATTAATACAGTTAAAGACAGCACTTGTTTCAGCTCCAGTGTTAATAACTCCGGACTATAACAAACCCTTTACAATACAGTGTGATGCATCAGAGCTCGGCTTGGGTGCAATTTTAACGCAGGGAGAAGGAGATCAAGAAGGCATCATTGCATACTACTCCGAAAAACTAAGCCCTACTGAACGCAAATACTCAACTACTGAAAGGGAATGTTTAGCAGTTGTGAGGTCTATATATAAATTTAGATCATACATTGAAGGTGCAAAGTTTTTCGTTATAACGGATCATGCTTCACTACGATGGCTCATAAATCTTAAAGATCCGACTTCTAAGCTGGCACGATGGGCGTTAAAACTTCAAGAATTTGATTTCGAAATCAAACACAGAAAAGGCAAACTAAATGTTGTGGCAGATGCATTATCAAGGCTGATGGAGGTCAATGAAATAAACCAAGAGGATAAGGATGAAAACCATAATCTACTAAAAGATAAGATACTACAAAACCCGGAGCAATTCCCAAATTTCACTGTCAAAGAAGATTACGTGTTCAAATTATGCAACAATAATACAAAGAAAGGAGATGGCGAATGGAGATGTTACGTTCCCGAGAATCAGAGATTAAAAATTCTGCAGTTGTATCACGACAGTCCCTTAGGTGCTCACCTTGGTGTGTCTAAAACTTTCAAGAAAATAAAACAGAAGCACTACTGGCCAAATATGTACCGACAAATAAAAGATTATGTCAACAAGTGTGGAGATTGTCAAACGAACAAACACCCCAATATTTCTATTAAAGTGCCAATGGGTAGTCAAAAGAATGCAAATAGTCCATGGGAGATGATTGCGGTAGACTATATGGGTCCATTTCCGAGGTCTAAAATGGGAAACCAGTATCTTTTAGTAATAGTTGAAATCTTTAGCAAATTCTGCATCCTGAAACCAGTGAGAAGAGCCGAAACCAAATCTCTCATTCAAATTCTAGAGAACGAGGTTTTCCTTATGTTTGGGGTACCACGAACTCTAATTTCAGATAATGGAGTACAGTTTACGTCCAAAGAGTTTAAGAGGTTGTTAGAGGAGTATAGTGTTAAACATTTTCTGAATGCTATATACCACACATGGCCAAACCGCGGCTCGCGAGCCGCATGCGGCTCTTTGAAAGAATAAATGCGGCTCTCGAAAAGAAATGAAAAAATTAAATAATATTTAATTATTCATAAAAATTGTAACAAAATGAGAAGTAATACATATAATTTATATGCTGTTTAATATAATATGATTTAATACAATCATATTATTATATTGAGGTCCGTCCTGTCGAAGTTACTACTGTTGGAGTTTTTTGCGGCTTTGTTTTAGTTTGATGCTACTTTACTTCGCGAATCAAGTTTATAATCCGCTGTTGTAAATAAATTTAACTAATTTTATTATTTAAGGTTATACGTTTAACATATTCTAGTGGACTAAAAATAAAATCACCTGTATTTGTCTCAAATTAATGCACAAAATCTTTCTCAAAATCAAAAGTTTTTCCTTTTGGATTTGTTTGTTTTTCTATGATTATCTTTTTCTGCAATTTTTTTATAAACAATATTTTTGATATTTTATCTTTAGGCAATTTGCCGACGTTAAATTTAATGTATCCTTTAATATTCCAATTAAAAAATGAATAAGTTCATAATTAAATAGAATTAAAATACACGTGCAAATCCGACATATGCTACCTTTACCGCTTCTACATCTACGACAGTAAGATATTGCCCTAAGGCCTAAACCAAAAAAATGAGTAATTGACCATAATAACGAAATTAAAAACATAAGGAAATTGCAAGAAACAAACGGTGATTTCATTGATTTAATGGAACATATCAGAAATTTCCTCAAAGGAAAAGAAAAACACTATCTGGAATTAAAGGATGATGAATTGATTAATGACTGTATGTTTTTGACTGATATAATGAAGCATCTGCAATCCCTCAACCTAGCATTACAAGGAAAAGATAAAGTTATTACTGATATTATTCAAACGATTCTGAGTTTTATGAAAAAAATTCAACTTTTTCAACGAGATTTAACAACAAAAGTGTTCAACCACTTTCCTCGTCTGAAGAACATACTCTCTAAAATTAATGATAACAAACAGAGTGAATACGACAGTAAATTAGCAGAATTATTGAAAGACTTTCATTTGCGATTTAATGATCTGAATAATTTAATTATTTCTCTTAATTTACTTGTAAATCCATTCGAGATTGACATTATTAACGAGGGCTTATCGATTCCTTGTTATCTTTTGAATGACAGTGCCTCAGGAGAAATGGAATTACTAGAGCTACAGGCAGATCACATTCTTAAAATGCATCACAAAGCCAAATGCACCACAATCTCAAAATGATCTCACATATTGTTGTGAATCACTTTTTTCAACAATGAAGTTTATAAAATCAAGCCACCGAATCAAACCAACTTACAAATGAGCATTTAACGGAATTATTTCATACTGCGCTAACAAACTATGAACCAGATTTCAGAAAATTCACGGTCAAGTTACAATCAAACATGCCATCTACCAGCAAGCATGTCATGTTACAAAATTTAAATATGTATTTGTATGGATTTTTAACCATAAGTACATATTTGGTTTTCAATAAAAAAAATAAATATTTCCAAACAACTGATACTTTTGAAATTTTTTATTTTTTATGTTGGCTCTCGTAACGAGAGATTATTGTACTGCGGCTCCACGTGTAGTGAAGCTTGGCCACCTCTGCTATATACCATCCACAATCTAACCCGGCCGAGCGAATCAATCGAGTCATCTTAGCTAGCGTTAGAGCATATATTAAAAACGATCAACGGAACTGGGATTTGAACATCGCTAAAATTTCTTGCGCAATTAGAACAGCAACTCATGACTCCACAAAATACACACCCTATTTTTTAAATTTTGGTAAGGAAATGGAGTTGGGTCAAGATTTGGTAAGAAATGTAACTGATACAGATGATATGAATAAGAACAGGTTAGTAAGGTTAAACAGAGTAAGAGAGGAAGTACTACACAATCTAAAGACCGCATATGAAAAATATTCCAAGCATTACAACCTGAGAACTAGGATATCTGAATTCGCTCTTGGAGAAATAGTATTGAGGAAGTCATTTAAGAAGTCAAACTTGGCAGAGCAGTTTAATGCTAAATTGGCTCCACAATACGTTAAGGCTATTGTAAAAACGAAACTTGGTGAGTCGACGTATGTTTTAGAAGACCTAGAGAGCAAATACACGGCAAAGTATCATATAAGTAACATAAAAAAATTTACAGCATAAAATCACAATTTTAATGTGTTAAATGTTTAATGTTATTACTTATAATTATTAACACCCTTTTAATGTGTTTTGTGTATATGTTCAAATAAGGTGAATTGAATACGTTTGGGTTTTTTTTTTAATTTGTTGTGTCGTCGCATGTATATGTTTTTCTCCATAAATTAATTATTTAATAAAATAAAAATATAGAAATTGTATATGTATATTGTATACATATTTGGTGTAATTTTTTTTGGGTTGGATGTCTTAGATTTTAAAAAAAATTATTCGTATTATTTATTTAATTTATTTTAGTTTTAATTTTTGGGTGGAAGGGTTGAAGCCATGTTCCAATTACTGTTGGACATGTTAGTTTTTTCTTGCATGTTAGTTTTAAGATTTGGAAATTTAGTTGTTAGTTTTGCGGTAGGTTAGTACTTGAAGGATAGATAAGTTGCATAACCTTCAAGTGAGGGCGCTGTGTTTGGTCTAGATCAAAATAGTTTTCCCACAGCGCGCTCATTTAAATAAATAATTAGCCTATCTGTTTTTGTTTAATGTAAAATAAATTCAGTTTTGACAAGAAACTGTTAATTTATTTTGACACGTTCGTTTTTTGCGGTAGGGAAATCTTTCGAAAATAGCGCTAGTCGCAAGTTTTGCCACTAAGATTTGCCTACCAGTTAATTTTTGGATATTGTTTTGGATATAGTTCTAAGTTTTTGGTATATATGTGTTAGTGTGTATGTTAGTATTAGTTTTTGCATACCAATCTCCAAATTATATTTGGAACTTGGGTTGCTGCAGCTGGAAACACTTTGGTAAGAGATTGCAATATGCACGTCTTCCAAGGACTAAGTGCTTCTGTTTGGTCCAAAAATTGTTTTGGTTTTCCCAGAAGAGCTAAAAAGAGAATTAGTTTCCTGCTTGTTTGTTATTTTTGGGTAAATTTCATTTTAGTTTAGGTTAAATAAGCATGTTAAGTTTTTGTTCATTAATTTATTGGCATGATGTAGTTAAGTTATTTTTTTGTGCCGAGTTATTTATTGCATGTTCTTTTAGGGTTAGTAGTCATATTGTTGGATTAGGTAAGAAAAAAATCGAAAGTGTCCACATCATATCTGGAACTTTCGAGAGCATTTTGTTGCAATCCTTTTTAGTTTGGTTTTATGTTAGCTTGGTATAAGGCAACAAAATGCTCTCGAAACCCCAGAAAGGGTGTGATGTAACGCGCAAATAATAGTTCACTAAATGATTCAAATTGAAAGTCATTTTTTTTCCATTAATTTGTGTTGTGTAGTAAAATTAAAAAAAATAATCTTCTTAGTTTCATTGATGTTCCCTTTTTTTTTATTCGAATAAATATTGTATTTAAATTCACGTTACATTTTCTTATGTTAAAACCCAAAATTTGATTTTGTATAAAAACAACTGATTCCTAATTTTTTTGTTAAAAATTAAAAACAATTCTTTCTAATTTTCATTGATGTTTTTTTTTCTCATTATTTAAATTCAGATAAATATTATATTTAAAATGACGTTAGATTTTTTTTTATATGTTAACTAGAAAAATTGATAATTGTATAAAACAGCTGTTTGCCTTTTGCATGATTAAAACATGAATTTATATATTTTTTTTTGTTAATTGATTTTTTTGTTAATTTAAGTAAGATTAGAATTAAGCTATGAAAAAACCAGTAATTATTGCAATTTTAAAACTTTAAAATCTACCAAAAAATAAAACAAATCAACAAATCAGTTGGGCAATTTTGATGCAGCTATAACAAAATCTACGATATCAAAAGTTATATTCTTTTGGTACAAAATTATCGAAAGATGGTGCTAAGTTGGGTGTTTTAAGCTGAATGATTTTATCCATTATTGAAACTTCAACCAACATTCCAGTATTTTTGAACACATATATATATATATATGTCTAAACTTTAACGCCACAAATAATCAAATAATCGAAATAAATTGAGGAATTTTACTGTTCTACCTGGTCTACATGCCATTTTGGAAAAACGTCTGCTTTAACAATTTCGAAACAGTCACAAAACTTTAAAAAAATAACAAAACTAGGACAGCCAACTTTCGTTAATAGAGTAAAAAGAAAACCTGGGGAAAAAAATTGGAGGGGAAAATTCTACTATATAAGTTCGAGCAAAATAATAGCTCGGCCTATTGTGTTTTGGCATTAATCAAAAACATCTATTCTGTTTGGACGGAGATCAAGAAAACAACAAATTTTTTGCTGAAAATTTTGATGAAAAGGGAAGATCCAGCCATTATACAAAGAATGGAAATTGAATTAAATTATTTTGGATAATTTAAAGGACAACCCGTACAACATAACTTAAGTATTTGTTTTATTTTTTGGTTTCTTTATTTAATAACAAGTATTAAAGTAATATTTTTTTTTCTTGGTTTATAAAGTTAAATTGTTTTTTTTAAATAAATTGTGAATATTTTAATTTTCTTGTTTTTTTTGTTTATTAAATGTTGAGTGTTTAGTGTTTGTTTGATGAGGCAGTTCAAAAAAATTAATGAAAGTTATTTTGTGCAACATTTTAATTGAAGGCCCGTCCCACAACTAAAGAAATAATATAGCGCTGCGATAAAGGTACCGTTATAATTTGTCTTGTAATCAGACATATTTGCTTGGTAATCAGACTTGAATGAGTTGAAAGGAGTTTAATTCATGCCTAGTGTGGTAACTAAATGATCGTTTTCATGTAGAAAAGATGTAAGACTATTAAACTGTTTCTTATGACTTTGTTTTGCTTCTTTCCTGACTTGAATTTGAAAAAAACTGCAGTTTATACTGAATCAAGCCTCAAATATAATTTTCCCCAGTTGTTTGGGAAAAGTTGGTTATTACTAGCGGCCAAACTCTGAAGTTTTCTATATACTCAGAGTTGCAGAATGCAGAAGATTTTTGGTCCTGCGGCTAAATTCTGCATCTGTGAAGAGGTGAAGTGATAAGCTTTTTAATGAAAAAAAAACGAAGAAATTTTTATCACTTTACCGCTACACAGTTACAGATCTTGGATGCAATTCTTTGGATAATATTTATTTAAATTTGGTAAACAACATTGCTCTTACTCGTTTAATGGAAAAATTTGGAAAATAGCCACCCACCATGATCTTACCACTTAACATTCCTACTCCCTGTGTAGTGTTTTTTCTAACATTTATATTCTACTGAAAACTCTTTTTTTAGTTTTCCGCACGTACTCAAAACAGACAAATCATTTCAGTATTTTCTCATTTCCCTTTAAATATTAAAATTGAAACCAAAACAAAAGCATTATGAAAACAAGTGAATAAAATAAATGGACAACATACCCAACATAGTAAGAAAATGAAAAACGAAAAACTCGAAAAATAACGTGATTTCCTCTACTCAAAAGATAAAATTTAATTTTCTATTTGTTTTTTCTTATATTTTTCTTTAAGAGTGAAGTTATTGTAGTTGTTGGTTTTGTTTTATTTTTTTATTTGTTTTATGTGGGCGTTTTTAAGGATGAAGAAAACGTTTTTTTTATATATGTATATAAAAAGGCGTTACTGCGATCATGAAGGCGGAGATGTGTGTGTAAGTTGAGAATTGAAAAAACAAAACTAAATTAAGAAAAGTGAAAAACGAACATGGAATGAAAAAGTTAATTTTCCCGATTACTTTATGTTACTTTTTATAAGGCTTTTTTGTGTAAGATCCGATGTAAAGAAATACCAATGATGATTTCTAGTTTTGATTAGATATTTTCTTGTTTATTTTTCAATTGAATGTTAAGATGATATTGAATTATGTACGTCAATGAAAATAAAAGATTCATATCAAATCAAGTTTTATTGATTTGTGTTTCATTGAAAAGTTGAATAGACTTTTGATAAAATAAAACAAGCGCATGAAAATGATGTACATGAAAGTTTGTGTGTTGGAACAGTTATTTCTTTTTATTTGAACTAAGAAAACTTTCGAAAGCTAGTAGATTGGTTTGGTCACACAATCAATCAAATACTTGTGATCGTTAGCTCCCAATATATTTTAATAAAAATCACGAAAAAATACCTACATAAGAAACTTGGTTTCTTCGAACTTATACTTTTTCTTAAATGTCAGTAAAAAGAAAAACGGTATTTTTTTACAAAACAAAATATCAAAAACAGATCCGCCGACTCCACAGTTTACAATTTGCATCGTGCTTTTGTTTGCATCCAAGAAATAAGCACAACAAAAGTTTTTTCTAAAAAAAAATACAAACAAGAATTTATTGTCACTGTTGGAAATTCATATAAATTTTGTTTTGTCTTCGTTTCAATATTTTTTTGCATGTTAACGATATTTTTATCTATATTGCATTTTATTCCCGGATACCAAAGTTACATGTAGCGATATTTTAGATTTTTTTGCAAATGAAATCTCTAGCGCTTTTCATTGAATTGAAAGGATAGAGTGCATAAAAAAATGAATCTTCAATTGAATTATAGAAAGATAATAAAAACTATTGTTTGTTGATAAATGACAAAACTTTATTTGGAATATCATAAATCAGACTATAACATAGACAATTCGATGTTTTTTGTTTCGATTCTATGTTAAGTGTTATAAATTTTGATATGACAATTTTTGTGATGTCAGATGTGTAAGACTAAGTACCAGTGGCGTAGCTAGCATGGGTGACACCCGGGGCGGATATTGTGGTGTCACCCCAAGAATGAAAACTGTCAATATTAATAAAAAGCCGATATACGTAATTTATAATTTTATTTAATTAATACAAATTATTTAATTAATGCAAATGAGCATTATTATTAATAAGTTATATATAATTAAAGTACTGTTTTCATATTGATGTATGAAAATGAATCTTTTAGGAAAGTATCAGCGTCGTCACTCAAAAAAATTAAAATGTATCCAGTTGTATAAAAAAAGAGTACCCGACTGGAAATTAGTTCAGGGAACCCGGATTATGATCAGATCCGGATCAGATTTTCCGTAATACGGCCATCTGATCAGTTCCTGATCAGCGTACAGTACCGTTTCCCTTGATCCGGCCATCTGATCAGTTTCTGATCAGCGTACAGTACCGTTTTCTTTGATCTGGCTACCTGATCAGTTATTGATCAGCGTGCAGTACTTTATCCGTTGATCAGGCTATCTGATCAGTTACTGATCAGCGTGCAGTACTTTTATTCGTTGATCCAGTCATACGATCAGTGTCTGATCGAGAAAACTCATCTTATCCGATGTCCTGTAGCCAAATTCTGTAACCATGAAGCGGTGAAGTGTTAAAAATTTCTTCGTTTCTTTTCATTAAAAAACTTATCACTTCACCGCTTCACAGTTACAGAATTTGGCTGCTGAACTGGATAATAATACAAAATTTAGTTTTTTACCTGATCCATTCTGTATATAATATTGCTCATTAAACAATAAATTCGTTATTGATGGTATAACTTACTGTTTAAATATATAAGCATTTGAAGTGTACTTGAAATTACCGGAGCAGAAATTAGTTAGGGAAAACCTGAATACAGTCAGGGCGTGATCAGGGCCTGGTCAGTCCTACAAGGGCAATCCCTATTAGGGCAATCTGATGTGGGCCTGTTCCGGGCCTGATTTAGAATACCCTTTTAGGGTTAACCTTATTTGAATATATCCGGCCCTGATCAGGTTTTTCGTATTTGACCCCTAACTGAAATTTAAATGGGTTAAAATTCACTAGAGTATTATCCATTTTAGAAATATATAGCTAAAATCGTTTCATGTATATTTTAGTTGTAGCTTCTCAGCTGAACGACTATATTTATAGTCATTAAGGTGGTATGTATGTTTTAATTTTTTCCATTGTAATGTTTTTATTTTAATCTGATTAATTTATGTATATAATATATAAATATATATCAGGGTCTGGTCAGGATATCCCAATCTGGGCCTGATCCGACTATCCCAATCAGGGTGTGATGCGGTAATCCCAATCAGGAATTGATAGGGCAAAAGCGTTACACTCATGATCAGGGCCCAATCAGGCAGCCCTACCAATTCCTGATCCAGGTTAGGGCAAACTTGATCAGGGCCTTACTTGAGCCCTAAAAATTTCTGCTCGAGTATGAATAAAATTAAGGAAAAATGGTAATATTTTTTTCATTTATTTACTGTCAAATTAATATTTAAGAACAAAATTAATTCTAAACCTTTGAACGGATCTGGTATGACCGGATATGAAACTGTTGAATGGATCCGGCATGTATCTTTCCGGAATAGATCTTTTAAATGGATCCGGAATGGATCTTTGAAATGGATTCGGAATGGATCTTTGAAATGGATACGGCATGGATCATTTAAACGTATCCTGTACGGATCATATATGGCGTGACGATTTTTAATCATGTCCGGATCAGGAGGCCTGATTCATCCCTGATCAGTCTTCAGGCAACCCTGATCCGGATCGCACCCTATACTGATCTAATTTCTAGTCGGGTATCCAAATGTATACATGATTATTTGATGTTGCTAGTTTATTTGAGAACGACCTATATTGTGCGGTTTCAGCGCAAAATATTCCTGGAATTCCTTTTTTTCATTGCAACGGTTACGGTATAATGCAACCTTAAATGCACTCAAATCAGAACTGTTTACAAAAAATGTTATCGTTTTTCCACAACTTTTTATATTTGCTACACTGTTCGCCAATTTTCTGTTCCTTTATCTTCTACTAAAAGAGAATACGACGAACAATTTAACACAATTTATTAACATTTTTAAATGCATTTAATGCATTTTATACACAATGTTTTCTTGCGAATAAATTGTATCCATTCCAGTAGTTTTGCGAATTTTTTGGTACCCAGTATCCATTTAATAAATTTTTTAAATAATGTATCCAAATTAATACAAATGTATCCAAGTGGCAACTCTGGAAAGTATAGTAAAAGAAAAATAAGAGTAGAATTAATATACTCTCACATACATATGATATACATACACTTAAAATCTCTTCTTTCTAGCTTTAACAGCTGCAAACTCAGAAATCACAACTTCAAAATTTATATTTTGTGCTGCCTTATGTTCTATGGTTAATATGCCAAGATTTTTAGGCCTCGTTTGGGTCTTTGTTGCCCGCAAGTAATTTTTAATTAATTTTAATTTGCTGAAACTCCTCTCACACGAAGCCACTGATACGCAAATAGTCATAAATAACTTTAGTGCGACCATAAGATTCGGAAGAGATTCTGTAAAATCCCATTCTACGATGAATTTCAAAAAGTCTAGGCACACCCAGTTAGAAACTGTAACATTGGTCGCTTTTAAATGCCTCCTCAACCTTGGTATCTATGTGAGGAGTTCCGTTGCCGATACCTCATCATAAAAACTGGTAAATTTTGATACAGATAATTTCAACTCTTCACTGTTCGCCAAAAGCAAAGTCTTTGTCTGAACAACCTCGAACAATGAAGCAACATCTTGAACTGACTTCAGTCTTGTTCGGAGTTCAACACTGAATCGGTCAAGACATTCCAACATGTCCTTTTTAAGTTCAGCTCTCAGTGTCAGTCCAACATCTGGAGCCAACTCACCAGCCATTCGTTTTTTACGACGAATTCGTCTTTCCATTGGAATGTCATAGCTCTCCGATTTCGTCGCAGCAAGATCTATTGCCTGTTCTACAATGTCATTTCGTTTTTCTTCAATATAAAGACGAAGTGACTCTATTTTCGTAATTAATTGATCAATATTTAAGCCTTTGGTTTGCAATCCAATCTGAGCACAATTTATTTCCCTAAGAACATCATTCCAAAACAAAAGATAGCAAAGAAACGTAAAATCACACACTGCATGCATAAGGTTGTGTGCAGCGCCTCTAGTGTCTACATTTTCTTGTTGATCACTTAGCTTCTCAATTGCAGCCACAATCCCATCAAAATTTTCGGCCAATACTTTTACTGCAGCATAATGAGCACTCCAACGCGTTGTTGAGAGTCTTTTAACAGTTGTTTTGCTGTGTTTAACAAGCACTTCCCAGCGGCTAGTCGAAGCAGAAAAAAATGTAAAAATGGCCTTCACTGTTCCGAAAAACGTTACACAAGCTACATTTTGTGCAAATGAGTGTTGGCCACATAAATTAATTGAATGATCTATGCAGCCCACAAAAATTGCTTTGTTATTTTTTGCTTTAATAATAGCTTGCTCTCCTTCATGTATACCACTCATAACAGCTGCATTATCATAACCTTGGGAACGACAATTCATAACCTCTAAACCGTTATTTTTAAGGTTTTTAAGAATTTCATCGCTTAAATCAGCGGCTTTTTTTCCATGTAAAGAAAAAAATCCAAGGAATACTTCTTTGACTTCCACTTTTTTACCATCAATTTTCACATAACGAATCACTTCAGACATTTGATCAATATGTGAAATGTCAGGTGTGCTGTCAAACATAATTCCAAAATATTTAGCTGATTTAATTTCGTTGACAAGCTTAAACTTTACGTGGTTCGCTAAAACATTTATGAACTCATTTTGTATATCTGGTGACAAATATGATACTTTTGGTGATTTGCCATGCTCCAAATTCAAAATGTGTTCTTTTAACACTACATCATACTTTGACAATAGATTGACTAGTTCTAAAAAATTGTCTTTATTTGAAGAACTTTGTCCTTCATCATGTCCCCGAAATGCTAGGTTTTGTTTAGATAAAAAGAAAGTTATATCCAATAATCTGAATAAAAGATGTTTCCACTTCTGTTTTTCATTATCTATTAATTGTAAGCCTGCGTCTCCTATCGTTTTATGACATTTCAACCTCATTTCCAAAGTTTTCCACTTTTCTGTAAATTCTGTTGTATTTGAAATTGTTTTTCCATTTTTATATTCATGTCAATTAAATTGTAAGAAATAAAATTTAAATATTTTCAATACCAATAGGATCAGTTCCAAATTTTAAGTGAGTAATTCAAAATTTTAATTCTTAAGATTTAACCAAAATAGTATGTTTTGGTTTAGGAATGCTTTCTTTAACGGTTTGTTTTAAGTCTTAATGGAAATGTGATTTTTTGATGTTTGTTTAGCTTCTGAAATTAATTATAAAGCCAAAAAAAAACAAATCTTTTACGCCAGGGTAAATATACATATATATGCTATAAACTTCACTGATTTTAAACACTGATTTTTACAAACGATTTTAACACTTTACAGTTAGTTAATAATTGTCACACTAAATAATTCAAATAATTGGCTTAATAATTTAACACTAAAATAATTAGACTTTTGATAAAGATATAAAAGATTTACTAACAAACTTCTAAAATCAATAGTTCTTTAACACGTACTGATCAATATATAATCCTTTTTTTATCTGAGTTACTTTTAGTTTCATATGCAATTTCCTTTTTTTTTTGTTTACTACCTAATTTTATTCTGTTTTATCTTATTTTTATTACCTGTCTAATTGTTTATTACATGAAACAAAGAAACAAAATTATATAAGCAAATGGCTAAAGGATGGACCGGAAAGTATTTGTGACATAAAATTGCAGAATACTTCTATTTATAAAACAATAGGAATAGATTATTTGTTTATATATTTGGTATTATCCTATTAAAATATAGCATGATGTATACTTGGTATTAAACTAAACCTTTACATGATGTAAATTAATGTTCAAAAGGTTACCATTTACAAACAGTAAAACGAATAACTCAGATCAAATAAAATTACAATTCGAAATTATTGTACGTTCGTTTTAATTAAGTCCAGACAACAATCCAATGATGCTCAGGTTTTGTACAATGGGTACAATTCATCCTTATGTTCGTCATATTGGACAGATGTCCAAAATCCGAAATCATATCCACACAATTGACTAAATAAAAATTAATCCCAGATTTTGTCCATTTAGTCCCATATCTTCTTCTCTGTATCACAATTTAAAAATGGATTTGATTAACATAAATTCAAATTTTTTTATTTTGTCAAAGTAATACGAAGCAATACCATTTCTTTATTGAAATACTGCAATGTTATTAAATATTTTTGTCTTATTAAGGAAAAAAAATTTATTTTGAGTTTATTTACAAACACGGTGATTTGATTGTTGGTTTCCTGAGGTGTTTGCAATTAATTTGTTTGAAATGCAAAACATATTAGGTAGTAAAGTTAAACTGATATTTTAGAAATAATTTTGGAATAAAGACATTGTAGCTCAAGGGTGACACCCTATCGACCCAGGGTGCCACATTATCGACGGAGACCACTTTTCCTATACATTATTCAGCATATGTGTTTTCAGACCTGGTCGTTAAAGAATCATTCTTGTATACTAAATAATGTACCGTAAAAGATAAGGTCAATATGGTATCTATAGGAATATTCAAAGCTATTGAGTAATTGTGGTGATTGTATTCAATGCGCTAGCATGTTGATTCAATTAAAAAAAAAGAAATACGCACATATTGTTAAAATTTTATTTTACGTAATAACTCAAGAATTTTAAAAATTAGAATAGATCCTTTTTGAACCAATAGGACACATTTATAAGCTATCACAATTTATAAATTAAAATTATATGGATAACCTGGTTGAAATGGTTTCGAAGTGATTTATCGTTGAAAATATGTGATGGTTTGTCTAAGTTTTTTACGTTCGGGTGTCACCCCAAAACGGCTTTGAAGTGATTTATCGTTGAAAACATTGTGAGGGTTTGTTTAAGTTTTTTACATTCGGGTGTCACCCCAAAACGGTTTTGAAGCGATTTGTCGTTGAAAACATCGTGATGGTTTGTTTAAGTTGTTTACGTTCGGGTGTCACCCCAAAACGGTTTCGAAGTGATTTATCGTTGAAAACATGTGATGGTTTGTTTAAGTTGTTTACATTCGGGTGTCACCCCAAAACGGTTTCGAAGTGATTTATCGTTGAAAACATTGTGATGGTTTGTTTAAGTTTTTTACGTTCGGGTGTCACCCCAAAACGCTTTCGAAGTGATTTATCGTTGAAAACATTGTGATGGTTTGTTTAAGTTTTTTACGTTCGGGTGTCACCCCAAAACGGGTGACACCCGGGGCGGACCGCCCCCTGCTAAGTACATCGATGCAGTTGTTTTAGATTATGAGATGTTGGAGATAAATTTTTAATCAGATTTTGTGATACTGTTGAATTAAAATGCAATATTTAAAAATATACTTTTTACTGTTTATTTTTAAATTTATTTATAATAATAAAACTTCCTTATAGTAACAATTTGATTTTTATTTTTTATTTTAAAGAATATCGATTTCGACTTACGTCATCCTCAGTTCTTAAATTATTATTACAATTTTTGCTTAAACTATTACTTATATACTATTTCAAATGCTGTTTTTTATTATTACGTCATATATTTTGTTAGTTTTAGTGTTGATTTTATCATTTAAAATATTGTTATTGTTTTTATGTTTATATTTCTCTATTTCTTCCAGTCTATCTAGATTTTGTCCTTTTCTTTTTTTATGTAATATGGTTAAATTTGTGTTGATATTGGTGTATTTGTGTTTTTCTATTTTCAAATGTTGGGCATATCTGGATTTTGGATTGCTTCTGTTAATTTCATTGGTGTGCTCGATAAATCTTTTTTTGATCCAAAGCCGCACAAATAGCTAAACAAACAGCAGAAGCCACATGGTTAGCAAAACAAATTCAAGAACTCTACACAAAAATAAATTACATAACATTAGAAGTATACAACCTACAATTATTAATATCCAAACAATATCATCAAATAGAATATGAAATAATAATGGAATCGGTAAAGAATGATATGGAAAGCACGATAAAAACGAAAAGTGAAAACATAAAATTGAAATTAAAAAAATTAAAAGAATCAAAACTAATAGAAATGGAAACTCATCAGAATAACATAATAAATCAGTATAGGCCACCACAATATAACAATAGAATAGTAAATTACACTGAAATACAATTTAATAATCATGAAACTCAACTATTGGAAAAAGGATTGAAATACGGCATACAACCAAACAACACAACAAAAGAAATAAATGAAAATCTGTTAGAAATAGAAAATTCAATTTTGAAAACTAACATTCACCACCAAAATGAAATCAGGACAATAATAGTTAATGAAATATCAGTAAAAAATAACAACTTAAATAATTCAAAAACCAACAACAAAAAAGAAATAAAAACAATACGCAGTATACAAAACAAGATCAAACAAAACAATGCTACAATAACCAAAGCAGATAAAGGGAATACATTAGTCATCTTAAAAACTACAGACTACAACAATAAGATAGATAAATACATCACTAATAACAACATCGAAAAATTAAGTAAAGATCCAACGAATGAATTCAATGCACAAATAAAAACTATCATCAACAAATCTATCAACATATTAAGTGATAAGAATATAAGGCATAACAAAATGATAAAACCAACAGCACCAAGTATAAGAGGATTACCAAAAATACACAAACCAGATACACCGATAAAACCATTAATTAATTTCACCACAGCACCAACATACAGAATAGCGAGGTACATAAACAAACTATTGAAATACCACATAAAATTTGATTACAGTTATTCAGTCAAAAATAACACAGAATTAATCAATAGAATAGAACCCATAATAATACCTCACAACGCAAAATTAGCATCGTTTGATATAACCAACATGTATTCCAACATACCAATAAAAGATACAATAAATATAACAAAAAATATGTTAATAAAAAATGGTTTAAACTCAACAGATACACAAGAAATAATAAACATTATAACCGAAATAACAAAACAAAACTATTTCACACATAACAACGAGTATTATCAACAAACAGAAGGATTACCTATGGGTAGCCCACTATCGGGAACATTAGCCGAAATATATCTCAACGATTTTGAAACAAAATATATATATAATAACTCAAATCCACACAAAGAAAATATCATTTATTGGTATCGCTACGTTGATGATATAATTTTATTATTCAAAGGAACAAATAGACAGCTTAATCTATTACACCAATACATAAACAGCAGAGAACCTTCCATTAAATTCACCTTAGAAAATGAAGAAAACAACACAATAAACTTTTTGGATTTGTCAATCAAAAATGTAGATTCAAAACACACATTCAAAATATTCCGAAAACCAACCCAAACGGATCAAACAATAAATATCAAATCACATCATCCATACCAACATAAACTAGCTGCCTACAACCACATGATCAATAGATTGAACACTATACCGATGAACGCTGAAAATTATGAAGACGAGCTAAACAATATAAAATACATAGCCAGAAAAAATGGATATAAAAATGAAATGATTGACACATTAAATAGAAAACACAAAAACAAGAAAAATTTGCGTACCCTAACAACGTTGAAGAATGAAGAAAACTTAGCAGGTAAAAAATACGTAGGCGTAACATACAATAGAACAACATTCAAAATAATGCAAAAAACCTTAAAAAAATATGGATATATTGCGGCTTACAAAAACAAAAATAAATTAGAAAACTACCTTAAAACTAAAAAAACCCAAAACTTAGACACAGGTGTTTATAAGCTTACCTGTGACGACTGCAGTAAATTTTACATAGGCCAGACGGGGAGGTCCTTCAAAAAAAGATTTATCGAGCACACCAATGAAATTAACAGAAGCAATCCAAAATCCAGATATGCCCAACATTTGAAAATAGAAAAACACAAATACACCAATATCAACACAAATTTAACCATATTACATAAAAAAAGAAAAGGACAAAATCTAGATAGACTGGAAGAAATAGAGATATATAAACATAAAAACAATAACAATATTTTAAATGATAAAATCAACACTAAAACTAACAAAATATATGACGTAATAATAAAAAACAGCATTTGAAATAGTATATAAGTAATAGTTTAAGCAAAAATTGTAATAATAATTTAAGAACTGAGGATGACGTAAGTCGAAATCGATATTCTTTAAAATAAAAAATAAAAATCAAATTGTTACTATAAGGAAGTTTTATTTTTTTTTTTTTTTTTTTATTAATTAGTTAGACATGTTTAGCACACTGGAATGGGGATATAGGGATAACTATACTAATTTTTTTAAATGATAATGGACATTTTCTTTAAATGCCTAAATAAATTTAAAAATAAACAGTAAAAAGTATATTTTTAAATATTGCATTTTAATTCAAAAGTGACAAAAGCACACAAACAGTGAATAATATGGAAAACCATAATAACACATATACTGTTGAAGATTAGGAACTGTGCCAAAGGTGTAATTTCATGCTAAAAATAATTAGTGTAGTATTCTAATGTGCAGTTTACGTACTTTTAGTATCTGCTTTAGTTTTTGTAGACAATAAACTAGTTGATATTACTAAGCACTACATTTGGTTTCAGTAACCATTTTTATTAATATCACGACATCAAAAATCATTCGAAGCCCAAAAACTTGAAGCACCACGATTTTTTACTGAATAAAAACAGAAAAAGGAAACACTTTCATGATACGATATGAATTCCAGTGAATTTGAATGAATCTACGACACTGTATTACATTAAATTATATTTATTTTCTTTTTATCACAATTATTTTTGGTTTTTATGGTTAAAATTTTTACAAACTTAAAACATTAAACCAATTATTTAATAAATATTAAATTACAAAAAAAGACTGCTTGCTTACCTTTTGTCCGAATGCTCATAACAGAACTGAATCTTCTTTTCGTTTTTATTTGTTTTATGTTTCTGTTCTTCGGACAACGGGAATATTTTAAATGGGTATTCACAATTCTCCATTAATAATGGATGAGAAAACACCAGAGTATATTCATAACACTTTCTTACACTCTACTCATCGATACAAAGACAAATCTAACGTAGTCTTGGTTACATTGTTCCGTTACAAGTTAAAAATACCGATTGTAAATTTGCTACCAACCTTTTTTTTAACTATGGGTGGTGAAAATCTATTTAAGAACACTAGAGCAACCTTGTCCGACTTGTCCAAGCGGCCGAATCAAAGAAAATGGCAGAGCAAAAGTTTTCGGACTCGTCAAGAACAGACGCCTCACGAAGTATAAAATATGTGGTAATCATCAAATGAAATTGGCGTGGGCCCAGAGACTAATAAGCATTTTTTGGTTATTTTAGTTCAGAACAAAATTGGATATTTTTGTACATGTGTTACAAAAAATAAATCTCTACGTTTACAGACAAAATCTTCTAGTATTTCAAAACATACAAAATATTAGTATTATCATAGCACAGTGTTTTATAGCGAACTCACGCTTAAATAATCATAAAAATTACTTAGTATTTCTGCGAATGCGCTTCCGCGAAAAAAAATAATTGAACGACGCTAAGCATATACATATATAAAATATAATTGTATATTATCTACGCAAAGAAGAATAAGTTTTTGGTTTTCTAGGACCTAGGTGATGAGTTCATTAACTTTCGTTTTTCATAAGAATCGGGCAGAAAACGTGGTTTTTGGAAATTTTTTTGACTCGATTTTGTGATTTTGGTATCAATCGATCGGGCTTGGTCGTCTCCCGAAAATTTTATGAGATTGGAGTGGTAGGACCCACCCCCACCCCTCTACATCTTCTTTAAGTTTTAGCGCATAAATATCTATATAAAATATATGGGAAGAGATAAAAAAAATTTGATGGCAGCATTATCTTTTATTTTGACCGGCGCAACTTTTGAGTCAGAAAGTTGGTTTGCACTCCCACCCCCAACCAACCCGGTGGGTGGGGTTGACACATTAAATGAGTAAAATATGTCATGTGGGGTATCGTTAGAATCAGAATTTCATAACAAATACAATCCCCCATATTACCCTCTGATAGGTGACATAACCATTTTTTACTCCCAAGGCGGTACCCTTATCGTCGAAAAAAATATTTTTTTTGCATGTCATGTTTGGTGTCGATTTCAATATAATCGGGGATGTTGAGTTCAATGATGATGATAAAAATGGGGGCCGGACTCGCGGTAGTCTAAAAAGGGGTGGAGGTTAGGGGGTCGGTTATAAAAAATATCGAAATTATTGTCATAATAAAAATAGGGGTCGGACTCAGGATAGTCCAATAATAGGTGGGGGTTGGGTGGTCGGTTATACAAAGTATCGAAATTATTGTCATTATTATCTATAACAGTCTTGTCATTATTATCTATAACAGTGGCAATTAGAGCATTCAAATCCGAATATTCGACTATTCGAATATCCGATTAATTTGGGTATATTTTTAGTATTCGTTATCCGAATATTTATACGCGAATATTCGAATATTTTGTATCTCCCAAAATATAATGGTTTTCCATCCCTTAATTTCTTTTTCAAACTTCGAAACTAAGAAATTTCAATATTTTAAGGGAAATAATTTTATTACAAAAAGTGCTTGACGTATAAACTCCACTTAATATTGCAGTCAAAGAACTTAGCGAAAAAAATTCAACACTTATGACAGCCGAAGGTATATGCAAATTCTTATTTACTTCTGTAACGGAACTGAACAGTGATTTAAGTAAAATCTTACTCCACGAAATCAGAAAACGAATGGATCAGAAAAGAAACAAAACAACCTTAACAACCTTATTTCTATATCTTGACACTGGAGTTATACCACAATAGAACGAATATTTTGATTACGCAAAGAAAACTGCTGTGAAAACTTTCCTTTCGCGTCTCCTTAGCTTTCAAAGATGCACCAGAGTAATAACCATGGTTGCAGGTATCTAGTAATATAAATGACGCACTTGCAGTCAATAATCAAAGTAAAAATATATTGCAACAAAAGCTGCAACCAGCGATTTGCTCAATTACTGATTCCACGACATGAGATAGAGTAACAGTGGTAACGAAAATCGCGGTTAGTACTTAATAGTTTAAAAAAACATTTTTGTTATTTAAACTCGTTCAAAACAAGAACAGATATATTAGACAATTTGAATAATGCTCTATTGACTATCAGCCCCACTTCAACAAAAAACTGAAAGAGGTTTCTCTACGACGGGATATCTGAAATAAGAAGTAGCCTAAAATTTAAACTATTCGAATACTAACCGAATATTCGGATATTTAAAGAAAAAGCTATTCGATATTCGGATAACTCAAAATGTCGAATAACTGAATGCTCTAGTGCCAATCTATAACGGTCTAATCTCATGCTGGCATTGGGTCTTTTCGGTTTGCTGGGTATTTCTATAATAAAATGCGTAATTTTGAAACCTTGTTATTTTTTTGTTATTTTTTACTTCCTTAAGCTTCACAACCAAAAAAATGACATTTAAGAACAACCAAGTCATCTAAGAAACGTAGCTATGTGATGGATGGGATCAGTAATGGCTTAACAATAGCAAAAAACTAAATAGATCTATATTATAATTTAATCTAATCAAATATTTAGATATAGGTAAAATAAAATTTAAAATAATAATTTAAAGTAAATGAGTTGCGGAAAAACATTGTATGTTTTTGCAAC
>CAVNZG010000681.1:0-54992 GCA_963693315.1 Diogma glabrata
ATGGCCATTTAACTTCCAGGATATTTAACTTCCAGGATCTACTGAATAGAACGAATGAAGTTCATCCAATTCGAGCAATTGCTCACTCAGGTGAGAAAATTTTTGTTCCTTATCCCCCCCACTAGAAGAAATGGAAGAAGCCATCAACAAACCGAAAACTGGACATTTATCATATATCGGCGGCATTCACGTACATCTCTTGAGCACTTTTTAGATGTATAGCGTGATGCACTTTGCCCTAAAGGCGATGATTGCTTACTACTGTTAGAATGTATTGTTTTGTTAGGGTATAGGTGGCATACGACTACGGCTATCCTCTGAAAATCACTATGAATATGTATTAAATTTATTAAAATTATTTATGTTTAAGTTGTTTTTCAATAGACAATAAATATTGAATAGTTTATATTGTACATAACAATTTCAGATAAGAGTATTTTCTTGTTTTATTTTTTTTAGAGCGTGATTTTTCAGAAGTTGGGTTTTAGTTTTTGAACTTCTTTTTTTTTATTTAATTTATTTTGGGGTTATAATTTTGTGATAAAGTAATTGCACATTCACTTTAAATTTTTTGTTTACGGTTTTTGTTTTATATGGACATAGGTTTGGTTTATAGGTAATATACCAAACTTACTTATAGGTTTATGTTTCAAAACCTTTTCAATTCAGCAATTTATTATGATCCAAGGAACAAATAAATAATCCATCTATAGACCTGATTCTGCTGAGGGCCACATAGGGCTCACCTTTAGCAAATAATGCTTACCTTTAGCTAATAATCCTCAAATCAATAACTGCTTTATCTAGAGTGCACGCTTGCAACTTGTGCACACTAGCTGCCCAAGTAAGGCTTAACGGTCACATTTTGCGTTGATTTTTTTTGGTTTGTGATCAAACGTTAATATCTAAAAATTATATCCGTTCATATTTGTGTGTGTCTAAATTTTCAATTTTGGCTATGTATTTTATAAATGCCAAATTGCTTTTTCATTTATTTTAACTCTTTCTGATGATTTGCTCATGTTAGACCAATTGGTTACATTCAATTCACTCGATTGGAAAGCGACTAATAATTCTTGAAATATCAAAACGATGATCGTAAATGTAGTTATAAGGATCGACAGATAGCTGCGGTTAGCAGTACACACCAGTATTTATTATCACAATAAACAAAAGTACGATCATTAATTTGAATTGATTACCATTATGTAATTATTCAAAATTATCTTGTGCATGAAAGCTTAGTTGCAATGCTATTTAGAGGTAACAAATAGTAGATTTTTATACAAGTGGTGAAAACGTTTTTACCACGCGTAGAAAACGCTATTTTTTCTACGCTTGTAAATATAAATGATAATATTTACAAATTCATCTACTAAAAACTTACAAAACGACATATCTAAATTTGACAGTGTAAAAAATAAACATGATTGTATTTATATATAGCATTTTTACCAGTTTAAAATAATGTTATTATTGTATTCGCCTACAGATGGAATAATAACAGGCGAACACAAAAAAATTATAAGATAGAGGAAAAAATTATACGATATATCTGATGCAAATTTTATTTTATCGCTCCGACTTCTCCGATATAGAAAAAAAACACACTCATTATTAGTTTAATTAATTAATTACACACAATTGATTTAATGATTAGTTTCGATCAAAATATTCAAACCCTTCAAAATACAGCGATATTGATAGAAATAAACACAGCAACCGAAACAACAACAGAAACAGTAAATCAAATTCAATCTCAAATATTCAATCAAATATTCCATCCTTTAAATAACCACCACCACCTCCTGTAGGCGACCACCGAAACTTATTTACTTTCAGTCACTAGTTAGAAAAAACATTTTATACATAGAAAAAGTTTCCCTTTCACATAGGTTTTACTATATATTAAAATGTCATTTTCGTAGCTTGAAGTAGAAAAATATATATTTTTGAAATGTGCTTATTAAATTTAAAATTAAATTTGATACCAAACCTTTGATACTTTTCATTTGATGCCAAACGCGGCATCATTTAATTAATTTTTTTTAGTTCATGACATTATGTCCTCTATGGGGTGTGCTGTTCAATTTATTGAGTCATCATTAAGCATTTAACCCGATTTACTAAAAATTAGACCAATTGACTACAATCAATCCACTCAACAATTCACTCGATTATAAAGCGACTTACAATACTTAAAACATCGAAACGATGATCGTAAATGTAATTGTGAGGACACTTTGATAGCTGTGGTAGCTCGCATACGTTATCGTGTACACAATGATACAACAGTATTTACTATTGCAATAAACAAAACGGTCACGATCAGCCAATAAGAGTGATGGCCATTATGAAATTATTCCCAATTATCGGGTGCAGCCAAATCGCTAGTTAAAGGTAACAACATATTTATTTTGAAATGTGCTAATTAAGTCCTTTCATTTGATACTCAGCACGGTATCATTAAACTAAATTTTTTTCTTAGGTCATGCCTTATGTCCTCTAGGCATCACCTTATTCAATTTATTATATCATCATTAAGCCTATAACCAGTAGAAGATCAAAACGCTACATACGATACCTCATTTGTCAAATTGTGATTAGTAGTTTAGAAGTTATGAGTGAAACGATGAACATATATACACACATACATCGCGACCAACCACATAACCCTCTTTTTTTCGTAGTCGGGTAAAAAGAACATCACTAACAGATGCACAACTAGGTTTACACTAAAAAAAACAAGTCACTTTTACAAGATTTTCATAAATATACAACACACAAATTTTTTTGATAAAACTACAATTACTTCGGTCTGAAAGACGTAGGTATTACATTCATGAGCTCAAAGTGAAATTCTTGCTCCCACTTTTTTGGCATTTCTCGACGTTTTAACAGTAGAACCTACTGATTCTAAAAAAGCAAAAAAAAATGTATGTCTGTCTGCCGGCCGGCCGTCACAACCGACGAAATCTAGAAAACCGCTGCATGGATTTGAAAAATTTTTTTCTTCTAAAAATAGGTTTACTCAATGGGAAGAGCCGAAAGGCCGATGTGTTCGATAGCTGTACCGAAAGTGTGTCAAAAAATTCGTCAAGTGTGTCAAAACAAAAAAAATTGCATATTTTTTGCTTAAAAAACGTTCATTTTACGTGATTACGAGTAGGAACATTAAATTTGGAGAAATCTTAATGGTCGGGATTGGTATGTGAAACCAAAATCTAGATTATTGCATTATAAGTTTGTCAAAAAAATGTTGTCAAATGTGTCAAAAGAAAGATTTTTATTTATTTTTTTACCAAATTTTTTGGAAAAAAATAAAATTAATAATTTGTATAACATGAAAATATATTATTATTATAGAGAATTATGGCATTATAAGTTTGTCAAAAAAATAACGTCATGCGTGTCAAAAAATGATTTCATTGATTTTTTGGGAAAAAAATGTAGCTGTTTTTACTTTTTATGACGTAAATGTAATTGAAAATGAAATGGAAATTTTTTAATTTGTTATAGTTTTTGAAATATTTTTGGAATTTTGAAAAAAGCTTGTATTTTTGATTTTGTAATAATTTTTGCAATATTTTTAGAATTTTGGAAAAAGTTTGAATTTTTAAATTTTTAAGAATTTTTGGAATATTATTAGAATTTAGAAAAAGTTTAAATATTTTATTTTATTCCAATTTTTGGAATATTTTTAGAATTTTGAAAAAAAAAATTTTTAATTTTATATTTATTTTTAGAATTTTGAAAAAAGTTTCAATTTTTGAATTTTTAAGAAATTTTGGAATATTATTAGAATTTAGAAAAAGTTTAAATATTTATTTTATTCTAATTTTTGGAATATTTTTGGAATTTTGAAAAAAGATTCAATTTTTGATTTTGTATAATTTTTGCAATATTTTCAGAATTTTTGAAAAAAGTTTAATCTTTGATTTTGTAAGAATTTTTGGAATATTTTTAGAATTTTGAAAAAAGTTTGATTTTACTTAATTTTTACAATATTTTTGGAATTTTGAAAGAAATATGAATTTGTGATTTTGTAATATTTTCTCGAAACCCTAAATGGAGAGGTTTTTGAGTAGTTTGTTAAGTGTATCATCTTTTCACTAAATTATGTTAATTTATGATCTGTTATAATTTTCCGGCATCGTATTGATGTTTCGTGTTAGTTTTGTAATAAATTTCGAAACAAAAAAAATACTTGTACTTTAACCAAGAGTTAAGTTTGATATACATCGCTGCCCAAAACTAAAAACCATGTCCTCATAAAAGTTTTTTGCCGAAAACTATATCAAAATCCTTAATGGAGACCGAAGTCTTGATATCTCAGAGCTGTGAGGCCCCTCCATATTTTTTTTTCTTCAAATCCAAAAATAATTTGTAAATCAAATAAATTTTTGATTTTTTCAAATAATTTTTTTTGTAATCTACAATATTTTTGGTAAACTTACAATAAAAATTGTGAATTGTATATTTATAAAAATTTTTTAAAATTTACTTAGTTTTTTTTTCAGTGTAAGCTATATTTAAAGAAATGCTACATCAAAAATACCGGCAGATATTGAAAAATTATATAAACAAAAACAATGTCAGATATCTCATAAAATGTTAAAATTGTTAAAATGTTAAAGTTGTAACTATTAAATCAATAGTTTTACAGGCAAGTTAATTTGTTCTTGGGTGACAATTTTAGAAATTAGTTTAGAAATTTATAGAAGTTTATTTATTATCTGTAACTTGAAATAATTTTAATGCAATTAATATATGGAGGGCTCAGAATACAAGTGAACCAAGTCAATTTGGTGCTTTTTTGTACTACAGAGGTTTAAAGTTTTTTATTTTTTTTTATTCAGCGTATGGTTTTTGTTGTGACACATTAAAAATTAAACTTAAATAAAATAGGTAGACTCTTCAATGAAATCTACCTAAAACAAAACATGGATACACATTAAATGAACTTACAATCGATTTGATTGCGCGTCTTTTAGTAAAGAAGTAAAAAGTAACATATTTGAACATTGGGCAGTATATTTGAACATTGGGCAGTATATTTGAACATTAGATGTTTACATCGGCGAGTCTATACATGCTACTACATCGGGAGTTGCCAAATGGATGTCTGAGATGTTGATAGTGTACCGTCGAATTGGCCACACAGTTGCAATGTGTTTTATGGTTTGTTGTGGAGCGCCACAGTCACATTCAGGGGACTCTTATTCGGTTTAGTGTAGTACAGGTATGACGTGGCAGATCGAAACCAGGTTGGGTAGAAGTCGGGTTAATATAATAGAAAGGCCAAATGTGTTGTAATGATGACAGGAGGTGTCCCAGGCATCCAAGATATTAAAATTAGTTGCCAGCAGGTTGCTGGCAGTTTTATGTGGAGGCTTTATTGACTTCAAGGGTAACGTGATGTTGTTGGTTACCTTTTTATGTTCACGCATGAGAGCATGCGAGCGTCTGTGTGCAGGTGGAGCGATATTGCTTAACACAGGGGGCCAAGGTAAAGGGGTGGATCTGTCTGTGTAAGTACGTGGGTGCAGTTCAGGATTTCTGACTTAACATACGTGGCAGATAAAGATGATTGATGGTAAATAGCACTAATTAATTTGTAACCAACAATGTTTCCTCTGGAGGTAAGTTTCGCTTCATCTGCTGCATGCGTTTCTTGCAGAATTACAACGTCGATGTCGTAATCTTTTAATAATCTTTGTAAATGTTCAGTTTTGACCTGCTTATGCTTTCAATGTTCAATTACAAAACACGGACTGAATTCAATATTTTTTGTCTTATGGTGCTGAAAATTCCCTTTCTTATTGTGATTTTGATTTTGGTTCATGTTTATTTTTTTTGTATCACAGCCAAGAGTTCGAAATGAAATGTTTGGCTACCAAGTTGAAATAGAATATTAGCTTAACCCAGGGTGCAGCGCGAGGAGCTGCACACACCCCGGTTTAAAGTTAAAGCTTTATAACAATATTACCTATTAACACTTTTTAATTATATAACATAAGCCTGAACAAAATTCCTCAACTTATGCCTGAACAAAAAACAAAAAATGAACTTGGTTCACTTATATTCTGAGCCCACCATATTTTAATTCGTCTAAAAAACTATTCGACTTTTGGCCCGTGAAGCAAAATATATTTTCAATACGGCTCATCTTCGATTTGAGTTGGACACCCCTGGTCTAAAGTGTGAGAATATGCACATTGCATATAAAATACTCGCTAATGTTGTTCGTGCTCGACTCATCCCGTTTATTGCACCTATCATCGATGACTATATCAGTGTTGTTTTCGTTGCAACCGGTTTACGTAAGGATGATTCTGGAAAAAATGTTGGGAGTACATTAGCATTCACCAGTTCTACGTTGATTTCAAGCAATAATATGATAATATCCTCCGCGACCGTCTTTGGTCCGCACTCTATTCCGATATGCCTTGATATCCCAGAGAAACAACTTTCTCGGTGTTAACTCCCAACATCGGGATCAAATTGTCGAATAGTAAACAAAGGGTTCACGGGACGAAGTTTCTGACCGTTTTGAGATAACATCAGGTGTTCAACAAGGTAATGCACTCGCGCCCGTGGCATTTAGAGTTTGATTACAAGATAAGAAAAAGCCGAATCGAGATACAATACTGCATATTTAACAAATGACAAATCCTTAGGTATCCAGATGATATTCACCGCGGACGGAGGTCAAGCGATTTCATATAAAGTGTCGCACCGTTTGAAAGAAATGCTAAACAACTTGGTAGCTTATGGATCAAATACCATAAAAGCTATGGCAAAATCCCTCCATGAGATGGTATCTCGCTGTAGGATATATTGATAGAAAAAAAGTTGTGAAATGTATAGGATCAAACATGCGGGCGAAACAGGGTTTGGGGATTTTGAAAACAGCTAAAGCGATTCTTTCCAAAATAACTCGGCAGCCAACGTTGTATAAAAGAGCGTGTTTTAATTGATTTATTAAAGTTGTATCTCCTTACGTACACAAAAAATACCAACATCACACTTACATTCTCAGTCTCACCTATTCCAAAAACTACAACCTTTCATCTATAAATAATAAACATCTGATCTATAGTGGAAAGTACTTTCCTAGATCAAGTCGTTTTTATACGATAACTAACTTGCCAAATAAAGTGTTAACAATTTTCCTAAAATCTTAAGCTAAATGATAAAAATAAAAAAAATATACTGCTTAGCCAAATGCGATATCAAACTTTTGTTGTAAAAAAACATTCAAATAAAACAACAAGATAATAAACTTCGTCAGCAAAACCATATGTAAATGATTTAATTACGATTTTTTTCTTTGTTCTTCTGTTTGAGTTTGTTTGCCAAGATACACAAAATATGAATTTCATAACATCATGAATTATGATAGTAACTAACCAAGCAACAACGAATAAGAAAACAAAAACAAATTATCAGAAGCCAAATGACACGCACAATAAAATCTGTATTACACATAACAAATAAAACGCGCAGAAACATCCTAAAACTTTATCTTACTTATTTGTAAATAATTAAATATTTATTCTTCTAACAAACTTATCTAGAGCAACCCAAAACTAAACACACATGTACAAATTACAAATATTTGCATATACAAATTTAAAATTTCGGATGTTACGAATAGTTTTCTAAAAATTTCAGAAAAAACCCAGACAAATTTATCATCACACCACAAGACTTCATCTATCGTCAAACAATTGCCTTTACACAAAAAATAAAAGGTTTACAACATCTGTTAAATTTATCTTTAGTACTACAATATTATACAATTATTCCATTGCAGAAAAGATTTACGCATACACAAATTTATTCAAGGTAAAATTAATTTTTGTAATTGCAAAATAATCTTACAAATATTTAAATATCTTAAGTAGATAAGAAGATATAGATATTCATAATTTTAATTATATAACAAAAACTAATATTTATAAATTAAAATTCTTAATTAACTTACCGTAAGCAGATGTGTAGTTTTGTTGCTTTTGCTACAAAATCTTCCCATAATGGACTTGTGTTCTGAAAATAGACAAAAAATATTGGGATTAAAAGTGTATCAAAGAAGATTATAAAATATATTTCAAAGAAATAAAATGACCATGACATTTCTTTAGTTTAGCAACAGTAAAAAATTACAAAAATCAATGGACAAACGCAGTCACATTCTACTTATTTATTTTTATTTCTGAAAGATTTCTTTTTTGTTTCTTCTTATAATCATATATTTATAAGAAACGAAATAACATTGGATAATTAATTGTTCAAAGAATTGAATTTCTTAATTACTATGATTTTGATTTTAATAAAAAAAAAATTTAATTTAATTTTCTTAATTATATCTTCATTGCTTTTAAAGATTTTTAAATTTTGTTTAATTGCGTTTAGTAGAGTAAAAAGACTTTCGCTTTTTAGTTGATGTTTGTAAGTAGGGTTAGCGAATCTCCCAAATTCGGGTCATGTTAGAGTTAGACTAAGCCTGTAATAATATGTCCTACTTGAAAAAAAAAAATGCCTACATTTTGGCTGACTGAGTTATAGTCTCTTGCACTCTGTAGTTTTTTTACCCATATGTTAAAGTTAATTTTTACTTTTAGTAAGCAAAAGTAATTTAAAAAACTTTGGCAACTTGGACTATAAATTAATTCATCACTAAAACTTTATTTTCACTTAACACAATTTCAATTTTAACTGTTTACACTTTCGCAGTCTAATTTGATTTATATCTCGTTCTTATATCTCGAAATAGGAATTCCTAAAGGACAATTCTACTGAATCCCTCGAATATTCCAGGTAAATCTAAAACTTCTTTACAAAGAAAACTGAAGAAATTCTGAGAATACTCGTCGTCATAATTTTGTGTGTATTTTACTTAATGTTTTTGCTTTCTTGAAATTTTCTTGGAATTTTTAACAGACAACTAGTTGAAAAATTGTATAAAATGAATCCGTTTTATATTCCGTTGCGATTATGTAGAATCGTAACATTATATTTGACTGTTTTTTGGACATGTTTCATAAAATCAGATTCAGTACTAGAAGTACATTAAATAATAAAGAAAAAGATCAAAACAAATATATTTTATTGTATTTTTTGCCAAGATCAATCAATCAGGAAACCAAAAGAAAATTAGAAACTCACCGTAACTCAGCTAAACGAGAAAAGTTTCAAAGTGGATTATGTACGTTAAATAAAATACTATAGGATTATTTGCAAAAATATGTACAGCAGATGAATGATCCAAAACATACGCAAAAAATATAAGGGGTATTCTTTGCAATTCGGAGACCACCTGCTCTCCAAAATTGGTTAAAGATTTTCGGAAGGTTTATGGGCAGAAATTGTAGTTTGTTGTCTCTAGTTTCCAATGCCGTATGGTTTTTTCCGAAATTCAAAATGACGGAATCAATATGGTGACTGAGAGCTATACGAAAAGCGAAGATCTTGATGTGCGAAACATACAAAAAGTAACATTAGTCTTGGTATGAAATTATTTTATGTACAAATGATAGCTTAGATACTCGCTTATCACGAATTCACTGTTAGATTTTCGAAATTTAAAATGGCGGATCCAATATGGCCAACTGAAAATTGAAAAAAAATTTTGTATTAAATTTAATTCTACTGGTTTTTTGAGGTGTCAGTGAAGATTCTAGTGTCATATTTTATGATTTAAAAAAGGCGGATTATATGTGGCCGTCAGTGGCGCTCACAATTCGATTTTTACCTCGACCATATATTTGTGAATTTTGTAGTTTCCTACAAAGTACGTATGAAAAAAAAAGAAAAAATATGATTTGGTTAGAATCTTGACCACAGATTACGATAAAAATACTTTTGGGGGTAGTTTTCACCCTTATTTTAGGGGTTAAAACTTTAAAATGAAAATTTCGAGAAATATGGCATGATTTTCAGAAATTTTTTTCTCTTTTATCTACTTTCGATTAATTTTTGTTTTGTGATGGCATCGACCAGAAATTGGCCCAAAAAAGACCCAAAGGTGAAAAAACGTGGTTTTCGCGTATTTTCTCATTCTGTGAAACAATAAATTGCAAAATAATAGTAGACACTCTAGTCTCCCATGCCGTATGGCCTTTTCCGAAATTCAAATTGGCGAAATCAATATGGTGGCTGTGAGCAATGATCTCGATGTAAGAAACATACAAAAAGTAACATAAGTCTTAGTATGATATTGATTTGTATGTACATATGATAGCTAAGATACTCGCTTACTACGAATTCACTGTTAGATTTTCGAAATTTAAAATGGCGGATCCAATATGGCCGACCGAAGAATTGAAAAAAAAAATTAACAATCTAACAATCTCAGAATAAACCTACTATTATTTACCATTTATTATTTGGCAGAATGAGAAAATACGCTGAAACCACGTTTTTTCACCTATGTGTCTATTTTGGGGCTACTTGCTGGTCGATGCCCATCACAAAACAACCTACAAACTACAATTTCTTCCCATAAACGTTCCGAAAACCCTTAATCAATTTTAGAGAACAGGAAGTCTCCAAGTTTCAAAGAATGCCCCATAATAACTTTTTTAAGTCATTTAAAAAAATTATTCAAAGTGCCCGTTTATTTTTTGTGATTCTTTTCATTAAAAAATTTTAATCGGACGTTATTTTAGAAGCAATTAATTTAAAATTCACCAATTTAATATTACGAAAAGCATTAGTTCGTAAAAAGTTAAATGAACCAGCTATTTTAGAAAATGTAAAAAACTTTTTCAATTTTTCCATTTTATTTTTATTCTTTATTATTATTATCATTAAATAAATTTCATTTCGCTTCGTTTTTATTATTCGTAAAACATGAGTCTGATTTGTGTGTATATGTGCTAAGGTGTTTTACGACATGTAAAACGATATGCTGCACATCATGTGCATGCCATGTGTTAATCACAATTTTATGGACAGGAATTTTGTATCTAGCACAATCAATGCACCCTCATGCATTTTTAAAAAAATTGTTTTACGGATATAACGATGACAACATGTACGTTTCACGTAAGTATGAAGTTTACAGTTAGAGCGTAGCGAGGGCATATCTTAAATTAAATAAACGAAGCTTTGAATGGTGGAGGTATAAGAGTAATAAACCCTGTCTCCCTTGACCAAATTTCCAGTCGCGCTATAATATAGTTCCTTTTCTTCTTTTACAGTCAAATTGTCTGCTCAAAGTAAAATAGTGTTAGTATCCTGGTACATTTTAAATAATACATCCCTGGCAAGAACAGCCCCTGACCAAGGTAGCAGCAAACTTGTGACACCAAAATATAATATTTACTTTTCCCAACTCGCGTTAGAGGTACCTCGTTATCCGAAGTACCAAATGTCAGAATATCTACAGGCCCCACAAAGAAAATATAGAATTTAACTTTTTTCGGCCCATAAAACGGCTTGGGATGATATCAGCTTTGAGGTAACTTCAAAGTAAGTTAATAACATACTCAAACGGCCAAACCTCTTCAAGCGGTAAAATATGTTAAAGGAGGTGCTGCTAAATATTTATTTCTCATTCGATCTTTCTGATTTTTATTTTTTTCTCGTCCTTTTTATATACTGACTTAGCCGATCACTCCATTTTTTCCACATGAAATGTGACCTGCTAGTTATTTTAATTTAATATAAAGTTGAACGTAATAAAAATTAAATCATAATTAATATTATTCTATATTCTAAGAAAGGTAAGTGAAAGCAAAAACAGAAAAAATAATTAAAAAATGACCTTGAAATATAGAGGTTTTATTATTTATTAAGCAGTAATCGCAATTGAGGATCAAATAATAATAGTACGGGAGGTAGCGCTACATTTGAAAGAGTCATTTCGTACCGACATAAGATTTCTAGACGTCAGCTACACTGGTAGCGGTGGAGCTAATGGTGGCAGCATGCAAATGTCGACATAAAAAATTGTCGTCCGAGTATTTTCATACCGTTTCAAAACTTATGAGATGATTTGAGATCATTTTTAACAAGAAAATAATCGTCAGCGGAAGAGGGTGGGTTATACGTCAGTTACGATATGAGCCATTCCGAAAACTTGTAAATATAAATTCTATTTATATTTAAAGCTTACGAAATTCATGCAGCTGAATTTTCATATTTTTTAAATAAAAAGTAACGAAGGTAAGCGTCAGTCAGAGTCATAACATGCTGTGCGCTTAGTACATCTCAGCTCAGCAGATAGTCACTTTGCCAAATAAACTAACGATCTGCGACGGCGATTTTTATTTTTTTTAATAATAAAATTAGATTTTATATCCATTTCAATCAGTATTATATTAATTTACTATACGTAATACATACTAGTGTATAAATTATAACTAACAACTTTTATTATATTTCTTATGCTTAAAATATTTGTGTCGGATTTAAATTAAATTATTTTATATATGCTCTAGTACCTAGGTATTATTATGTGCTATAGTAGCTTGCAGATAATATTGACCCTAGGGAGTATACCTTACTAAAGTGAGACCAACTTATATAAACAGAAGAAACGCTACCATCTGACGCATAGATCATTGTTACCGTTTGATACCAATTGGAGTTTTTCGAATCCTTTTTGAGTTCAAGACGCCCAAACTCTTTTTCCGTGCCAACTTCGTTTTTGTACATGCCACAAGATATATCAATCCTCAAATATACAAATAATATATAAATATACAAAATATACAAAAATTCCCAAAGTAGTAAATTTTTAATTCTATCCGCACAGCTATTCAAGATAATTCAAGTAATGGAACAAGCAGGCTTACGAAAAATGCCAAGATGTTACAACCGATCTGAAAAACAATCGATAAAACTAGAAAATTTAGTTTCCTGCATATAACAAAATAATCCTACAAACGAAAATTTCTTATTAAATATATCTACCGGTCAGACAGTTCAAAAAAATATAGCTGAATTTCTGCTTATTATGACACCAGTTCAAGTGACGTTGTGTCACCTGGATGGAGTGATTTGCAAAATGGAGAAATAAGCGTTGTTGCAAATCTTTGAACAAAATACAATCAGTGATCCATCAATATCGTGTGATGTAATGATTTATTCCGGATTCTTAAAATAAAGGATCGGAACAGAAGTTCAATTATCATTTGGAAACTTAATCTCAATATTTACTTGTTCAATTGCACGCACAGTCATAATCGCATTTGACCGTTATTTTAATCCATCAATCAAAGATCATGAACACACCTTGAGACGCAGAGTAGAGAGCCAAACTATTCTATAAACAGTGCTGATCAATTACGACCTGTTAACTTTGCCAATAAATTACTCACTGCACTCCAAAAAATAAAAGTCACTTGTACAAAATATTTATAAATATACAACACACAAAATTGTTTGATAAAATTACAATTTTTTTCCTTTAAATCGAAAAATAATTTGTAAATCAAATAAATTTTTGGTTTTTTCAAATAATTTTTTTTGTAATCTACAATATTTTTGGTAAACTTACAAAAAAATTTGTGAGTTGTGTATTTATAAAAAAAATTGTAAAATTTACTTAGTTTTTTTTTTAGTGTGTTGAAAGTTGCGAGCAAAATGATGATTACGAAATAGAGGCCACAGAAGAATTAAACGAACACTAATTTATAAAAAAAGCTAGGTTATAATACACTTGACACTACTGTGCGTATATTAAATTAATATAATACTGATTGAAATTGATATAAAAAGTAATTTTATTATTAAAAAAATGAAAATAGTCGTCAGCTAACTAAACTAAGCGCACAATAGCATATTATGACTCTGACTGACGGTCTTACCCCCGTAAAAAATCCAGCTTACGGCTTTTTTTATTTAAAAAGTATGAAAATTCAGCTGCATGAATTTCGTAAGGTATATAAATTGAATTATTACAAGTTTTCAGAATGGTGACTGACATATAACCCACCCTCTTTAATACAGCTGACGATTAGTTTCTTGTTAAAAATTATCTCAAATATCATCTCATAAATTTTGAAACGGTATGAAAATACTCGAACGAAAATTTTTTATGTCGACTTTCGCATGTTGCCACCTTTAGCTTCACCGCGGGTCCGTCGACTGACGCTCACTTTCTTAATATATGAACATTGAACAACTCTCAAATGAAATTCATTCGGTATAACATTCCCCCAAAAAATGTAACGCTACCTCCCGTACTATAATGAAAACAAAACATATGTTTACCGTGTACCACAACAAGTAGAATAGAAATTCATCAAAGAAGAACATCAAAAACTACAATCAAACGTTTATGAAACCTCTAATGATAACATTGATGTTAAAAACCTAAAGGCTTCAATATAGAACAAAGAACGTCCAAATATAGTTTGAGAATAACTAAACCGAACATTATTTTCTTAATAAATTATTTCTTTATCATGGTCGAAACAGTACAAAATAAATTTTATCTCAATTCGATTCTTAAAAAAAAAATTTAAAAAAATAATTAATTATCTTAAATTTGTATTTGGCTGTGATTGTTTTTTTTTTTGTTTTAAGATTGAAAAAATAAGACCAATAAGAAAGTAATTAGCATAATATAAATTAATCTAATTTTTTTATTTTCAAAAGCAACAACTGCAACGAAACTTCCCAAAAATATAAAACTGATACAAAGCAGAATATATCTGAATATTTATGACTCAATTTGTGTTGTTGTTTTTATTCAGAAATCAGAACTTGAAGGAATATTTTTTAGAACTAAGATAATTGAATTTATTATCGGCGATAAGTAAGTTATCAAAACAACCATACAAAACGATGAATTTCAGGCGAAATAATGTCTAGATCAATTAAATCAGTGAAGATTATTTCTAAATTCATTACCATCACAGAAAACTTCTTTTCGTAATATTTTCCTTTTAACAGTCACAACAATCTAATTTGTTCATGAAATAAAAAAGTGATTGTTGTTTACTTGACGGAACAATCGCTTTTTAGCAAGTCAATATTTTTATCAAAAGATAAGAAAACATTCTCTTATTTATAACTTAGGCTTTTCATTAATATGAGTCCATTTCTAAAAATAAACAGTAAGTCGCAAAAACTCACACACAATTAAAAGATTTATAATTCACTAGACCGAAATTGAATAAATTTTTGTGAGTAATTGAGCTCAAGTAACTAATAGAACCATCGGAATTTTTTCAATTCGAAAGTATGTTTCAGTTTCTCTCAATAAGCATTTCAGTTCATTCTAGAAAAACTAATATTCTCATATGTTTTTGTTGGATTAATACTTACACTCAAGTCATTAGTACAAATTAGTAGACACAATTCAATTGTACCAAAGAGGCGAGGCGATGCTGATGAAAGCTTAAAATTACTGTTCGGCTTATAATAGGCATATAATACGATTCCGATTCCAAATTGAACAGTTAGTACATAAATCTCTTTTATTTGCCCAAGTCCAAGCCAAATACTATGTGCTACAAAATGATCCACACCCACACAAAACCACTCCTTCTACTCGACACGAATCGTTCAAAGCCAAAAAAATATAACCATAAACACGAAAATACCACCTTTTTATTAAACCGATAAATTTAAGTTCAGAAGTAAATATCTAAAAGAAGACCGCTGGCTTTTGTCTGCAATGTTGAATTGATACCAGCTCAATTTTAACGAGTGTGCGATGATATGGAATCAGCATAGAACCCCTCCTGCAAACAAGTACTAGCAAGAAGTCATGACGAGCAAGGCAGCTATCTGAATACAGTTCCAATATCGATTGATGGTTCAGCAAAAGAAATAAAGCAACTCTATGTATGGCAGAAGAGCAAGATGAAGAACGATCGACACGTGAAAACTTCATAAGAGACATATCTATGGAGCATGAAAACAAAGAAGGCAAAGTTCAACTAACGGAGTATAGGTGCTACCGTGATAATAAGTACAAACCTGGTTTTAGTGTTGTATGGAAAAACATGCTGCGATATCGATAGCTTCTTCGGGCTAATTTTGCAAGGTTCGGAGAAAATAATTGGGAAAAAGTTTGGTCCCAATAGGATAGGTGTAACAGCTGCCAGAACGGCCCATAAGGTGGTCAATTTGGCAAAATTTTACGAAAATAATCCATAGCTCCTCCAGGGTTACCGCAAGATTGGTCAAATGTATGACCTGGTCCTAATATTTTGTCATTCCCAACATTTCCCCATAACACAGCTACCCCCTATCTGCCACCTTTCGGAGGTTACCGTACAAGAAACTCAAAAAATGAAGAAAAACGTTTAAAATAATTCACAGCTCTCTATGTGATCGAATACCCAAATGTTTCTGATTGGGCACTCGAGCATGCAAATTCAGAGTTCAAAATTGCCATCAAACAAACAAGTACTGCAAATGCTCTACCACAACAGTATGCATCGACATATGGTAGAGCCCGAAAGTGCATTATTAGTCGCCGACACAGTGTCAATTTTTCGGTGTGAAGCTGCAATCCCCTTCAAACACCGGCCCAACAACTCGATGGATGGCTAAACCCAAGTAGGTTTTGCCAGACATTGACACACGGCCAAGCACTGGTCCATTAATGGTTAACAGTACTTGGCTATTGTTACTGGGCCAATACTAGAACCAATCATCGGCCGATCTATGGTTTACAGAAAATAGCCAGTATATTGTTACCTTTGAATGGCCAAGCACTGGCCCATGAATGGTAAATATTACTTGGCTATTGTTATTGGGCCAGTACTGTAGCCATGAATTTGCCGATCTATGTCATTTTTTTAAAATTTCACTAGAGTATTATCCCTTTTAGAAATACATAGTTTAAAAAATTTCACATATAGTTTAGTTATCGCCTTGTCGGTTGAAAGACTATGGTAATAAAGAAAAGGTTGGTATATGTTTTAATTTATTTTCATTTCTATTTTATTTTAGTTATTTTGTAAATTGTTTTTTTTAAATTTATGTATAAAAAATATTATTTTATATATTTTTTTTAATGGCGGAGTCAGGGCGGTGTTTGCCATTACTCAGCCATTCTTGCATCTGAACCAGTTGTATAGGGAGTTTTGAATTTTTTCCGTCATTTTTATTTTATTTTAAATTTGTTTGTAATTTGTATTTAATTTATTTAAATTTACATATGATAATAATGTATATTTTTTTTAACGGCTCAGTAATGGCTGCCAGTATTTGGCCCAAGAATGGCAACCATTTATTGTCCGAAGTTATCATCCAGTAAAATTATGTTAATGGCCCAGTCGTGGTTGCCAGTACTCGCCCATTGCTGCATTACTGGCTGCCAGTAATGGACCATTACTGGACCAGTTGTACAACCTTGTATGGGAAGTAATCTACAGCCTGAAAATGTTTTTGTACCGAAAACATTATAAAATGACGGAACGCAAACTGAATGGTTTACGTGATGTTTCTATATTCATCGTTCTTTGCTACGCCAAAGCCTGGTTTCAATCCCATCGAACCAAGATTTAAATTTTATGAAATCAATCGCTGAGTATGCTGCCGTTAACAAAGGAACTGTCAAAGAATGTTTTGTCCAAATTCATTGTACGCGATGGATATATGTGGTATTTTTCGGACGAGGCCATTGCGCTCGCGTTTTTTGATTCCAATGTGGCAACAGAAATTAAGATCAAAATTTTAAAAGCCTTCCGCGTCGCTTCTGAGGAAACTGAAGAAAGAGACGGATCGTCAGTCGCATAACGTGACACATCATCTGATGAAGACAGCAAAGAAGAAGATGATCAAGGACTTGCTCCTTCAACTGGCCCTGTCGTGATCACTCACAGCGGCGTAAAAAACTGACAATGTAACTCAAAGACATCAACTAAGACTGCATGAAACAGGTATAATGATCAGGTCGTTATGGACGTCCCAATTTTCTCGAATCAACAAAAGCTGTACTAACAAGAAATTTCGAATGCATTGTAGTCATATAAAATTAAATTCACGGTAGATGGCGATAATTAGTTCATGTTATGACCGATTGAAAAAATCGGGCACTGTCAACGATCAGAAGTGAATATGAATGGCTGCAACTAGGGGTTATTTCTTTTTGATTTGAACGGCGAACGACGAGGTATTGTGAAGAAACAATCCAAGTTTCAAGATTGATCACTATCATAAAAAACAAAAGGAATTCAACCAGGAGCTTTCTTTTTCGAATTTTTGGATTCGGATTGGTGAAGTATTTTTGGTATTGGTATAGTTTGGAAAAAAGTTATAACAAAGACTGAATGTTTTGTGTGAAAAAAAATAATCTGTTATTTTTAAAAACAATTAACTTCTAAAGAAAAACACTTTAAAAGCAAATTAGCGGATAAATTAAAATTACTTAATATATGTATAATATAAAAATCTGATAATTACTTTTGATTTTATTTATAAAAGAAAAGACAAAATAAGTGATAAAACCAGAAAAAACTCGATTATTTGTGTTACTTAAAATTAAAATTGTTACTGAATTATAGAAGCAAAACAAATATTTATTTCTCTATTGAATAAATTATTGTTGAGCGTTACAACTAACACCTACGATTTAGGTATGCAACAAATAATCTTCTGCTGTTCATATTTTTAGGCCGTAGATCTGCATATTTACGGTAAAGCGCACAGGGCTCGAATGTACATCCCTCATTGGTAAAACTTGACACTGGTAAAACTTCTTGACATATGATTTTTTCCATCTCGCAAAAACACAACAATAAAGCGCCCATTATCTTCCACATCGTCTAAACTCAAACGTATTAAATCATCTCTACGACATGCGCCAAAGATCCCAAACACTAAAATCACTTTTGTCAGTAGATATTGTTCATCTGAAGCTTCCCATAAAAATGTGGTTACTTGTTCTGCCGTTAGTACCCTGAACTTTTTTGGTATATAACCCACAGCCTGACGCTTCAAAAAAGCAATAGTTTTTGGATATTATGTGTTTCCAGCATTTTCTTTTATAGCTAAACAACTCTTTAGCATTGAGAACCGACTCCATAACGTGGAAGATTTCATATTCTTGGCTTTTTCGACAAAATAAATTAGAAGAATATCATCACTTACAGTTTTAACTTCTTTGAGATCTCGCCATTCCATAAAAAGTTGATACTCGTGTTCATATCTCGACCTGGATTTTGCTGGTAACAAATCAGCACTGGCTTGTGCCGCTAGCTCTAATATGTTCATAGGAATATATGGATTTTCTTCCGAGTACATTTTTTAAAACTAACATGAATTAAATTGACAGAAAATAAAACAATGCCGATAATAAATATATCGTTGCTATGGAAATGTTAATCATGTTTGATACTACTGCGATGTATTATGATTACTTTGAAAATAAAATGTTCTAAATTTACTTCTTATACTTTTTTGCGTTGTTTTCAGATAACTATAATAAAAAGTATCGTTCATTACACGTCCGGAAACGGATTTTTCCGTGCTTGCATGACTTCCCGTGTTCGGCTTCGCTTCAGAATTTGTCACGCGCGCACGGAAAAATCCAGACTCCTAATGAAATATACTATTTCGTCAGTTGTTGATATTATATTCTTTTTTTTGTTCTGTTGTAGTTTAATATGCGAAGAGCAGATCTGGTTTTTCGTTCAAAAGTCATATTATTAAAAAAACTAATTTGTTTTGTAATACATTTATTGTTTATTTTCTGTTAGGAATAACTATTTCTTTTTAATTTTGCTTTGTATACTGTACTGTAATGAATAATAATATCTTAATAAAATGTTAGATTCATAATATGTGCAAGAAAATAATGATGATTTATTAATTTAATTTTTTTTTCAAATACTAAGGGGATGAAGGCGTGAATTGTCATGGATAAGGTCGAACTTAATTTAGCAGCATCTTAGGTCTTACGGGGCCTTACTAATAAAACTCACCCCTAGACCGATGAATCGCTAGGATTAGCTGCAAGTGAGGAACTTGAGATGTCTGATAGTGGATTAAAAGTATCTGACTGGCAGTTACAGAGGTTTGAGCAGCTTCGTCACATCGAACATAAAAACCTTTTCATTCGCTTCGGCTTGTCACAAAATTTCTTGAATTATCCTCCAGCCATTTGGGATGACCTCGACAATAGTTGGGATGACCCCGACTATAGAGCTCTCAAAATTGTCAAGCTGGTAATTGTCAAAATAGTAATTTTTATATAGGTGAAATCCCACTTTTAGTTGTTTTTGTAGGGGACCTCCAGAAGGAAGGCAGATAGGGGTTAGGTATTGTCGGAAGAAATATTGGGAAGAAAAAGTTAATAGGACCTATTTTTACATTTTACCCCTCTAGGGGTCACCCCGGAAGGGCTATGAATTATTTTTTAGCATTTTTCTTCATTTTTTTAGTTTTATGTATGGGAACCCCTCGAAGGGTGGCAGATAGGGGTTAAGTGTGGGGAAAAAATGTGGGGAATAAAAAATATTAGGAACTGGTCACACATTTGACTCATCTAGGGGCACTTTGGGGCAACCACACCGAAATTAGACAAAATATCAATTTTTTAACTTTTACAGGGGAACCTGCGAAAGGGTGATAGATAGAGGGTAGTTATGTTCGGAGGAAATATTAGAGGAAAAAATAATACGACCTGTTTATACATTTGGCCCTTCTAGGGGTTACTCTGGAAATATGAATTATTTTTGTCAAATTTTTGCCAAAATGACCCCCTTAGGAGCCGCTATGGCAGATGTTACTGCCCGCCTATTCGCCTATTGGCACTAAACTTTTGCTCAATTATTTTTTCACGGAACCTATCAAAATTGGCCCGTCGAAGCTATAAATAATTAGAAAACGCGCACTAAAAGCAGGTTAATAAGCACGTATCTGATCCCAATTGCACCTACTGTGACGAAAATATAGAACACGCAGAGCGCGTGTTGAATGTGGGAGATTTGGAAACGCAGAAGACTTTTTGAAATACATACTAGCGTATATATCATGCCGCATTATAGCCTTATACAGTTTACGCTATCCTCCAAAAACAACTGATCTAAAGAGATCATTACAAGCATGCTACAGCGACTAAGGCAAAATGAACTCCCGCTGCAAAATATTGTATTCATGACTTTACACATAGATTATGCTTCATATCAGATCTTTAAAAGGTTTAATTTGATGGCTAGATACCATAGCATCTTTTAATATCGACGTGCAATAAGCCAACATTAAACTCGGTATCAGTGCTACAAAAACAAAGAAAAACGAAAAATGCTTGCACTGTTTGCTGTATGTGTACTATCAAGGTTGCTACCAACCTACATTGTAGGGTGTTACAATTTAAAATAGGTTAATCACCTTCATGGTGATCGTATCTCAAATGATCGGTCTTGAATCCATTCTTTCTCGCGTTTAATACCGACGTCGGTATATTTCAGACTTTATTTTTTTTTTTGAAAGAGCTTTCACACTGCTTTAAAAGTATTTGCTATTTTTACGTATATCCTAAGTTAAAATTATCCCATATCCTCTTATGTGTATGAAAGTTGTCTATTTAACTATCTTTCTATCGTTCTATTTTTCTTTATTTCTACCAAATTTTCATTTTTGCATTCTATCATTCTGTTTGTCTATTTTTGAACCTTTCCATCTGTCAATATTTCTATTTTGCCATCTCTTAATCTCTATGTGTTCCTATGTTTCTTTCTTTCCATATTTCTCTTTCCATTTTTTTGTCTTTGTATTTCTATGTTTTTTCTTTCTTGCTATCATTTTTTCTTTCTCTTTTTATTTCTTAATAATTTTCTTTTTCCTTCTTTCTGTTTAATTTTATAACTTTTCTATTTCTGTTTTCTTTCGTTTTTCTATTTTAATTTTTCTATTTCAATCGCTCCCGTTTCATAGAAATTTTTGTACGTTTCGGTTTTTGGCCAGTTTGGTGGACAGTTTCTATAAATTTTTTCTCTGGCTTTATATCTCTGCTAATCAGGTTTTATTTTAGAACAAGTATTTCTTTCACAATTAGCTGTATATCTAAATAAATTACAATCTCACAGTAGCATAATCCACCAAAAAAGTTGAACCGTTAACCAAACGTTTCATTAATTATTTTGAGGTAACTAAAAGAGATAACATCAACACGACATTGAAAAGATCAGAATGGTGAATAATCTTCCTATATATAATTGCTATTCCTTAAAACCAACAGCATTAATAAAAAATGCAGTCTTTCATTTTTTTTAAAACAAATTAAAAGAAATTATTTTTTTTTATTTTAACCGCTTTCTACCTTTAAAATTAATTTTTGGGGTTTCTTACAATAAGAAAAAACATTTATAAATTTATAAATAATCATAAAGCGACAACAGATCTCAATTTCAGAATAAAATTTGCATTTTATTTCACTTGCGAAAAACAACAAAAATTAATTAAATTTTACAATTAAAAAAACTTTTAATAAAATTTCAGCTCTTTTGTGTTCATGCTCGTTATGGGTTACGGTATAATTTACATTGGACACTAAAGCTTAAGATTCTTTATCAGAATCGGAAAATGGTTATTGAACATCCGAGTTTTCTTTTTAATTTAAAAAAAAATGGTAACATCACCGTCACTAAAGTAAAGAATATTTTTAACAGATGTCACTAGTGATAAATTAAATTTATATCGAAGGACGGTTGATAATAAAACACTTTGATTTTTATATAGCTTACTCATCAGGGTGGGCATTAATTACCCAAACAATTTTAAAATCAAATTTCACATAACAATAAAAAAATATCTTATCGATAATGATAATCAATAAACCAAAATTTTTATTTGTTTCCGTAACATACAACAAAATAATCCAAAAAAAGTTAAATTTGTTAATTATCACATACAGAGTTCTAATTAGGAAAACTTACAAAAATGATGTGTTAACAATTTTGTACCTGTAATTAGAAACAGTTAACATATATACTCATTAACATATTACATAATAATTATACCTTTAAATTTTTAGAAAAAAAGCGTAAAGTCGCATGTCATTTGATTATACATATATCAGTTTTCTTTCCTAATTAATAACAATAGAATGTTCAGCAAAAAAAAAATATGATTACATAGAAAACGGAAGCTGAAAAAGTTATGTTGTTGTTGTTGTAAAAGTGTCAACATGGAAAATTATGAATTGGGAGAGATGTGATTCAATTTACAATTCATAAATCATTGATATTAAAAGTTGTAGAGCGTTTATGTTGTTGAGGATGACATTGTGTGATTTTTAATGTGTTAGCTTTTACTTAAAAATTTATACCGTTTATGACTAGAACGGTTAAGTGTAAAACTACAGGACAATCTAGCAGATCTACCTTCTACGAAGTTACGAAAAAATATCATAGAATAAAAAAATAAAAATACCAAATAGAAGGGGAATTTTGTAATGTACCAATTGCAATAACAAGAGAATTAAGGCGCTTTAAAAAAATTGATAGTGAACAACATTTGTTATATCATAATATTTGTTTTAAAATCAAAACATTGGAATTGCATCGCATTTGAATGCAATTTATGTATACTATAGACCCTACACATGGTCGAAGCGATGAAATACCAATTTTGTGTGGTAATGAAGTCGATTCGTCAATTTATAGCAGCGAATTTTATGGTCTGTACGATTATTTGGTGTATTTAAATTTTTGGATATCCAACATGTTCACTTTAGAATAATCAGCATAACCTAATACTGTGAGCAAGGATACCGTTGATTACTATGAGTGGTGCATACATAAATTTAATCCGACCAAAGGTATACATATTCATCTCAATGATAATTTCTGCTTTGTGAAACATATTTTTTCCATCAAAGAGTTTTATACCAAAATTTATCATTTTTGCTCGATTTTTGGTTTCAATGCTAAACTATAAATTCGTCGCCTTCAGATAATTTCCAGAGATCGGGAATTATCATCTTTTTCATAAGCATTTTTGTTTTAAAAGATATTTGCTCATCATTGGTTTTAATTCAAATAAAAATTATATTAATTTGGTTTTAATTCAAATAATAATAAAAATAAAGCAAAAAATTAAACGACAGTTTCGCTCGAAATAGATGACAGACATGGTAAACCATTTGATGTCTACCACGTGAACGATATTTGCGCTTGAGAAATGAAAGTGTATAAAGTTAATCCAATCTAGCTAAACTATCTACAAATTTTGATTGATGAGGCTACTATGTTCACGAGCTGAAGACCTTTTTGAAAAAGCCAATAACCTAAAATGGTCTGGTTTGCGGAAATCCCTTGATAGCTTGATATTAACATGTTGTTTCGAAGCCCTTTGAGATTCAAACATTTTCCCCCAAAGTGGGGGACTGTAGCATCCTCTTCAAGACGAAAACGAAATGTTGGATCATTCCCTACTTCAATCCTTATCATACGTTTATTCAAATGACGATGATCTGTTAGTAGTCCCATTATTTTAGAGTTTGAACGGGCCAGACCTCACAGAAAGTCGGTGGTTTGCATGTTCGCCTCTGGAGTGAACATCTTGGCGACCTTCCAACTTTCATTTGTTGCTCCATTGAGAGTTGTGTCGTGCCGTGCCGATGATCGACTAGAGGTCCATTCAAATAATTCAACCACGAACAGAGACGCCTGGATACCGGGCGGTCTCTAGGTGTATTTTAACTTGCCAAATTAACAGTTAGTCGACCTACTTTCCCGTGAAACTCGTGGGAACAAAATGAAGACAAATATTTTTAAAAAACAAAACAACACAAACAGAAATAAAAGGCGTGATGCCACCGCGTTGATGAGGGCGTGAACCGGCGGCAAGTGTCACTGTGGGCAGAGGAAGAAAAGCTCTCATATCGGCAGAAGGTAGCACTGTGCAAATGTTAATTCTTAAGAGTAAAGCAGATTAAGTGAAGCGGGCCAGAGAGTCCACGACGCTGCAGGACAATGTAGCCAAAAACGCCGGAATAGCCACCCGTTCGGATAGAGGAAACACCATCTGAATCTAAGCACCAGCTATGCTGGTGTTATTAAGGCGATTGCGGTGGCTATTCTGGATGTGGATTATCCCCAGACGATGCTCAGTGCAGAAGACCGAACCTTAATCAGGGCAGGGCAAGTGAATCAACTAGCGAAAGGATGTGCTGATCACAGAATCGGGTTTGGGGATATTCATTGCAAGCCTGGTCATGTGGTGGTAGAGTGTGACGACGAGCAGACGGTTAAACAGCTCGCGTCTGTTGTACCTAAAGTAGAAGTCGGTAAGCATGTACTTGTGACGAAAATGGGGGCCACCAGGCAGTGGTAGCATCAGCAGGGGACGGTACAGAAGTACAAGGACTGGTGCAGCAAAAAAGTGGCCTCTTATATCATCGGGTATGATGCAAATGCTCACAGCGAGACATAGGGAAGTACTAATACAAACCACAGAGGTGAGTTTCTGTTAGAATTTTTAATTAAAGAAAACCTTAGTGTTAACATCGGGAACACTTTTGTCGCAAGGACAAGACAGGAAGTGTTAGATTTAACGGAAGGAAGTACCGATGTAGGACAGATAATAATGAACTGGAGAATCTCAAATGAACTTACCTTGTCGGATCAATCACCTCCGGTTCGGAACCCCAGGAACACAAGGTGGGATCAGTTTGAGGAGAAACTGAAAGAAGGTGTAAAGCTAGTAACAGTTAGAGGCAATTTAAAACACTGCCGCGCTGGAACAAGCTGAACCTAGTAATCACCAATGCGTTCGAAGCCAACTGCCCCAATACTAAGGTAAAAGAGCAGAGGGACGATTTTTGGTGTCTGGTCTAGTGATCGATGAAATTCTATTTATATTGAGTAACCAGGGCATTAAATGTCTTGGGTACGCGGATGACATTGTCATTATCGTCAGAGGTAAATTCGAAGAAACATTCTGTGATATTCTGCCGTGTTAAGCACAAAGGTGGTAACTTGCATTTTTGTCAAAAATGAGTTATGAATCTAAGATGATATAATAACAGTCGATGGACATTTTTATGATATAATTAAACCATGTAATTAATTTTTTTCATTCAAAATTACTCTATTAAATATGCCGTGTCTTCTTTAAAAGTATCAAATTTACTATTAAATTATAAAATAATTAATATTTTATTAAAATTAACAAATAATATAACCTTCTATCTCTCTGATTCAAACCAAATTTGAAATTTTTTTTGACTATAAATATAGTTTTGATTAGTTTGACTGTGAAAATTGAAAATTAAAAATTGTTAATATCTCGAAATGTCAAAAATACGAGTTACCACTTTTGTGCTCTGCACGTCAGTATTGTAAGGAGGGCACTGCATCTGGTAGACACCTGGTTCACTTCTGTGGACTAAAACTCAATCTGAGTAAATCTTCGGTAGTCCCGTTCACCAAGAAAATGAAACGTAGCATGAAACCCATCATCAACCCGTAGCACAGGAGACTAAATATCAAGTAATTCTCAATAGCAAACTTCTGTGGAGAAATCACATAGAGGCACTTATAAGCAAAGTTGTATGAGCTGCGCGTAAACATGGGGATTCAGCACAGGTATCCTAAGGTGGATGTACACCATGAAAGTGAGACCAGCTATCAATTACGGAGCAGTCGCATAGTGCAAAAGAGCCCAGCTTAACGCTGTGGAGTCAAAGTTGGAAAAGGTGCAGAAGCTGACCTGTATCAGTATCACGGAAGCAACCAGAACATGTGCTACCGAGTCAATGGAGATGCTGTTAGGATTTGTGCCACTCCACTTGCAGGTTAAGAGCGTAGCCAGGGAAACCATACTGAGCTTTAGCATGCAGGGAATCCGAAAGGGCGAGATCATCGAGTTTAAATATCGAAGAAGTCTTTCAGGGCTGAATGAAAAAGCAGTTTAACTTCGATAGGAAATATACGTCGGAGTTGTGCTAAAAAGCACTACGACCAATCTGAGTAACGATGTAATCAAATGTATGCGTTCAATGACTGAGGCAGGAGTAGGTGCAGGCGTATTTGGACCAAAGAAAAAATGCTTTGAGTCCATGGGCACATACCCAAGCGTCTATCGAAAGGCGCGGAGACTTCAGCTTAGGAAGGATATATAAGAACAAAAGAATTGCCATCTTGTCGGACAACCAATCAGCAGTTAATACGTTAAGCTCATACACCATCACATCCAAAATTGTTGGAAACTGTGTGAGCAAGCTAAACAAGCTTGGGAATAATAACAAAGTTACAGATTACTGGAGGGTCGATGCCGAGCGCTTAAGACAGTCCAAGGATTTGATTGGATCGTTTAATCAAAAAAGAGCAGGAATGTGCTCTAAATTGAGTAGGAACAACCTAAGAATACTGACAGGGGTTCTTACAACACCCTGTAAACTACGAAAGCACTTTATGAACATTGGGGTGGAGCCGAGAGACGAATGTAGATTCTGTCTATTGAAAAAAGAAACCCCAGTCCATCTTCTCAAAGATTGTAGAGCCCTGATCTACAAGAGAAGATTGCATCTGGGGGAGTATTACATTGTCTGGAATGATCTGCATAAACTTAACTCTCTCCATATTCTGAAATTACAATTTTGGTCGCAGTACTACATATAACCACCGAATTTAATCTTAATCTTAATCGACGGAAAATCTGTTCGACTAGCGAACTTATCATTACTTTCGATATACCAATGGCTGGTTCAGAGCCTCCGTGAAGAACTCTGCTAACTCATTAGCTTCATCGGTCCTGTGTATAGTGTGTTTTCCCAGAGCTTTAAGAGCAGCCTGGCTAACAGTAAAATTATTAATGACTTTGCCAAGTCATTTAAGCTCCATCAATCGGTTCGACGCAGCATTTATGACGAATGCTTCAATTTGAAAGACTGTTCAGTATTCAACAAGTGGAAAATACAGTCCAAGTTTCATTTTTAAAGTAGGCCGCATATCCTGCTCCATTTTCAGTAAGTTATCCACCTGTGTAGATATTCAACGTGGTGGTGCACTGCTCAACAACAAATCAACTACAGACCATTCATCTATCGTTGAAACTACAACTCAATTCTAGCTTCGAAAAGCAGTTAGAGATACTGTGTTACCAGTCGCCATGGAAAAATCTGTGTTCTTCCAGATCCCTCCATAAAAAAGTGTTCTTCCAGATCCCTCCATAGCGTTTAATGACTGTTTCTACCACCAATGGTAGGTCCAATGAATTCGAAACTTTTTGCAGGTTAGGAAACCATAATAAGAAATTACTAAGTTAGTGTTCATTGTTAGACATTACCAAGTTGGTGTTCATTGCGCTTACCATAAGAAGGAAATTAAACAACTTCACTCTTCCTTCAATTGGTAATAAATAACACATTGGGTTTGCAATTTTCCTACTTCATGCATGAGGAATCTCCCCATTAAAGGGGTGCATAGATTTCTTCTTTTGAAGAAGTGTGAGAGTCGTTAGATAATCTTAAGTTAGCCAGTTTCGCTAAAGAATCCCTTTTCAAAGCTCTAATTACTGCAGCACCGTCTGAGATTGTTGAAATCGACTCTTCGAATGTACCGAACATCCCATACAAGGTTGTACAACTGGTCCAGTAATGGTCCATTACTGGCGACCAGTAACGCAGTAATGGTCGAGTACTCGCAAAATGACTGGACCATTAACATAATTTTACTGGATGATAATTTCGGACAATTAATGGCTGTCATTCATTGGCTAAAGAAAAACAACAGTAATGGCCCATACAAGGTTGTACAGTTGGCTCAGTAACGAACCAAAAATGTTGACCAGTATGTAGTAATGGCAAAGTACTGGCAACCATGACCAATAGAAAAAATATAAAATAAAATGTTCATATGTATATTTAAATATACTCAATATTGAGTATATTTTGTCGGAGTGACAAATTATTGTCGGAGTGACGTGGGTATGACATTATATATTCGAATGGGTAGAGTTGTAACACCAAAATTTTTCTCACTTACAAAATATATAAAAAAAACTTCACCGAATTTTTTATAAATTTAATTTTTATTTTTAAATACCAACTAGTTTCGGACTTCAAAAGTCCATCGACACGGGTTTTTAACAACTGAAATCGAGGTAGTTACAATTTGCTATTTATATACAAAATTAAGATCTAAAGGTAATAAATCTATTTGAAATTAATTAATATGAAGGTAAAATACAATAAAATAATATAATAAAACAATAAAACATTAAGATTGAATTGTGACGTTAAAAAAATAAAAACAAGAAAGAAAGAAAAGATTAATTAATATGAAAGCAAAAGAACAGTAAAATAATATAATAAAACAATAAAACATTAAAATTGAATTGTGACGTTAAAAAAAAGAAAAAGAAAGGATTAACTAATTAATATTTAGGATATTAAGTAAGGGTGGGGATATTAAATTATTGGCGGATCTTCTGCGTTCATTAAATTTTGTGTTTTTGTCATATAATATGACTCATATGCGTCCAGTTTCCATTTTTGATGTACAGATTTGATGATTTTTGATTTGTTTTTTTCTATTTTGTGTTGGTGGTATATCATGTGTCATGTGATGTGCTAGAATTCCCTTTCTCGTGCTCCTTCAATCTTGTTGCGAATTTTCTGGAAGTCTGGCCGATGTAAGTGTCATCGCAATCTTCGCACTTTATTTGGCATATGCCGGATCTGGTATCTGGTGGTTCCTCATCTTTATAGTTGTTTAGCTCTTTTTTTAAAGTAGTAATAGGCCTTATGACTAGCTCTATATGATGCTTTTTTAAAGTCTTATGTATTTTATTTGTGATGCTGGGATAAAAAGGGAGAGTGCTATATAAATGTCTAGTGCTATATAAATAGCACATTGTAACTACCTTAAATTCAGTTGTTAAGAACCCGTGCCGATGGACTTTTGAATTCGGAAACTAGTTGTATTTAAAAATAAAAACTATAAAAAATTTTTTTTTATTTAGTTTTTAAGTGAGTAAAATTTTGGTGTGACAACTCTACCCATTCGAATATATATTTAAATAAATTATTTACAAAATAATTAAAATAAAATAGAAGTTAAAAAATATTTAAAACGCATACCAACCTTATCAATATTATCTTAGTGTTTCAGCCGGGACGCGATAACTTATAACTATGTATATAGGTGAAATTTTTAAAACTTTATTTCTAAAACGGATAATGCTCTAGTGAATTTTAACCATAATGACATAAATCGGCGAATTCGTGGCTGCAGTACTAGCCCAATAACAATAGCTAATTAATGTTAACCATTAACGGGCCATTGATTGGCCATTTCATGCAACTGGCTGGTACTGGCTATTTTGTATAAACTATAGATCGGCCGATTAATGGTTTCAATAATGGCCCAATAACAATAGCCAAGTACTTTTTACCTTCCATGGGCAAATGCTTGACCGTTCAAACTATATACTGGCTCTTTTATGTTAACCATAGAACGGCCGATGAATGGTTCTAGTACTGGCCCAATAACAAAAGCCAAGCGCTGTTAACCATTAATGTGCCAATGCTTGGCCGTATTTCAAAGTCCAGCAAACCCTGCTTGGGATGTTCCAACACCGAATTATTAAATTTTGTATTCTTTTGGATGCAGTGCAATACAAATAAAAAAATTTTCATAATTCGGTGTTGGAACTGTACCGAAATTAGTTCGGTACAGTCTAAAAGAATTCACCATTCGTGTGAATCATGTGTTTTCGTTTTGGAGCACGAACTCTCAAAACCCAGACTAAAAGATCGTTGTGATAGTAAAAGGCCTGCTCTATAGCATGAATCTAAAAAATGTGTCCACTTGCTCGTTCCTCCTCTACAAAATCCTCGAAGTGCACCCCAACCGTTTGTCGTGAATTCTGGAAGACTCGACCTTTTATTTAGATCGGCTCTTCTAGAAAACCAATATATCTATGATCCTTCTATAGTGATGTCTAAGGTTTCTTGCAATCAGGAGTTAAGGAAAGTGTGTTTTCCTGCGGAATTCAGTATTTCGAAATTAGTAGTACCCAACAAATCTAAAAGAATATGATGACTAATGCTGGTATTGGTGCTTCCCCAACCCACATGGTGTGAATTAGTATCTCAGCCGACTAAAATATCCATATTTTGATTCTTAGCATAGTCAACCACGCGCACCAATATCGGTTTTAAGTATTCGGTTTTTCTTTCTAGCTGCTCCGTAACTGAGCGTGCTTACGAGCTGAGCTGATAACTCAGCTAGAAGATGCATATCAAGACTTTTATGTGATCCTTTGCCGGTTCTGTTTTTTTACGTCTATTTTTGAAACTTTTTCATGTTTCGATTTTGTAATTTATGCAGCAATAAACAACTATACTTATTATAGTTTTTTAATTACTATGCATATATTTTAATCGAGTTCTGAAATTCAGTTTATATAAATCCATTATTTTTAAATGTGAGAAGATATATAATGAAACCATTACTTTGTTATTTTTCTTGGAATTCTGATTTCTGTTCTCTTAAGTTTTTTTTTGGGATCGAGTAAGGACATTTTCATTAGCATCGAATATGGGAACTTGGCTATTGGTTAGTTTGATTTTTTCAGTTGAGAGCAGATATGATCAATGGAACATGGTGTTGGCCTGGAACATGGTGTTGAAATGCAATGCTCAAAGCTGTTGAACTCTCTAAAACTGCTGCAGTTGTTCGGTCTCATAGTTGGTGAGATTCAACATATATCTCTTTTCATTTCAGTCCGCAATATGCTTCGATGCAAGTTTTCATTTCATTTAACGTGTTACTTCAGAACACATAATAAATAATTAAATATCTATGTCTAAAATCAAACTCTTTGATCATTGTTCTATTTCTCCAAAACTAACAAATTACTTTCACTTTTTAATTTGCTTGCTTCAAGAATACTGATAGTTCAAATTACAATTAAGTAACAATTAAAACAAAAAAAAAACGAAAAAAAACTTAAAACCTTTAATAAACATAAACAATTTTCATAAAGGAAATAACTTTTAATAAAAACATTAAACAAAATATTCAAACAATATCATTTCCGATTTTATTTAAAATAAGAAAAAAAAATTCATAAAAAATTTCTGATTTCATAACTTATAAATTTTTATTTAGTTCAAAAGTCTTAACATAAAAACTATAAATTTTTATGTTTATTTAATTTTATTTATTTCCTTCGTTTTAAAGAAAAATTTCGTTGTTTTTGTTTATTTTTAGTCGACTGTAATTTCATCACGTAGTTTTTAATGTCGATTTTGTTAAAAATCAAATTTGAATATAAAAACTATTTCACTGTAGACAAGAATTTTTAATGTCATTTTTCCGAATCGATTTAAATAAGAATCTATTTGCGCCTTCATATTGTACCACCCTATTTATCTATCACTGTATAGTGTATAATATTTAACAAAATTTATGTAAGATAAAATTTAATTCAATTATCTATCAATTTATATTAATATACAAAAATTTGCATATTCAATAGACGCTGACATTTTATAGAAAATTATTACAATAACGTAGTTGATTGAGTTAAGTTGGCCAAATGTTTTTTATAGACAAATTTGCATACGTAAAATATTTGATAAAAGCGTATGATTCAAGTTTTTGTTATGATAATTATTTACACGCGAAAAGGGTTGATAAAATAGTCAAAGGGGGCAATATGATTGATATTATTCTTTATAGTTGTAGTTACGCATCTTGTTAGTATTTGTTTTAGGAATTCGATCAAATTGAACTGATCAAATGTGTTGTGTAGTAGGAATTACAATATGGGTCACAAAAATACATAAAAACCATTTAAAGCCAGGGCCTCACAACAATATCCGTTCTAAGGTGTTGATGACCGGCAATTTTTTGTTGTTGTTTTATAATGTTACTTGGTTTTAGAAAAATTTGCTCGACCAAAACTAAAATTGGTTTGCCAATTATCCAGTTAGTGACATATTGCTTGACCTAAAAAATGAAATCCCTAACCACTGAGTATCCATATTAGTTCAGACGCAGGAATAACGAAAACTCGACTTATCGATGGATATTTCATTTCCTTCCTGTTCGTTGATGTATCCAAACTGTTCAACATGTGTTTACCACATTTATTGCCCTTCTACCATACATTCACCATAAATCCAGTTCGCACATTCAATTCTTCAGGAAATTAATTAAATGTTTTTTCAAACATTTAAACTTATTGATATAAATAAATTAAACTTTTATCAATTTCCATTTCTTATACTTTGTACGCAAACAAAAACTTAACCGATTAAAAAATGGAATGAATTAGAAACTTCCGTTGCAAAAAATACAAAAAAAAAATCTATTTATATTTTTCACTATCATTATATTATAAAAATGTCACAGAACATTAAATTTACAAAAATAATTTAAATTTAAAGAAATATTGATTACGGAAATAAGTTTTCAAGAATTAAAAATGTCAAAGCCATAAAAATTATATAGTCGACAGGTAAATATAAATAAAATTGATTATAATGCAATATTTAAATTACTTATATTATATTTATTATTGTATGAACTCAGTTTAACCTTTAAGAAATTTTACTAATACGATTAGAGTTTCGATTAAGAAAAACTCAAATTAAACTAATTATAATAATAAAAGAAAATTTCATAAAATATAATTTCACTTTCACATACGAAAATTCCTTACGATCAGCTAATATAATGAGCATTGTCTTACCTAGAAATAGAAAATGAAAGTAAAAATTAAAAACAATTGCTGGGATATAATTGTTACAAATATGTTTTGGTTTTTTAAATTATTATAAAAATTTAATTTGTAGAGTTTACATATATGTTTAAACGAGATCGTCTGTAATGGTTATATTTACAAATTACAACATCAAACTATCACCGAAATCAATTACATGCTTGCTTAAGAAAAATAAATATAATTATTTCTAACAAAAAAAAAAGAAAATTCTTCCTCTCAAAAATATATAAGAATTCAAAAAAAAAATGTGTTTAGTTTTTAATTCTTAAGAAATGTATATAAGGAGACAAACTAAAAAATTAATAATTTATTCCTAAAATAACAGAATGATTTAATTTTAATAAAAACGTGTGACGCTTATTTTATTTTTGTTTTGTTGTGACCGACAACAAAAGAAAACAACAACAAAACGCTATTCTGTTGCAACTATGTACTCTCTCTTTTTCTTAATAGAATATTGGAATACAATCTAATTGAAATTTTAAGTAAGTGGGAGATCTGCAGGTGTTAGGGAGATTCCCCACCACCTGGTTCAATTTTGGTAAAAATGTAGTACTTCCATTTTAGTATAAAACTAGACCATTTGCTGAAATTTCATTAAAATCGCACTCCGCATTCGACTAGAATCCTTGCAAGTCGTTATCTCATCCATTATAGAAAAAAAATTATGTTAAAGTAGTAATTTGTACATGAAAATGTAAACCGACCCATTTCCACTGGTGATGATTTTAAGTGTTCAAAAATCCAAAAATATTGTAAAACTAAATAAATTAAAAAATTCAAGCTTTTTTTAAACAAAATTCTAAAAATATTGCAAAACTTATAACAATATCAAAAATTGAAACTTTGTCCAAAATTATAAAAATTATAATAAAATCAATAATTTAAAATTTTTCAAAATTCTAAAAATTCTTACAAAATAAAAAATTGAAACTTTTCCAAAATTCCAAAAATATTGCAAAAACTATAACATATTCAAAAAATTTCATGTTCAATTATATTTACGTAAACACTAAACAAACAGCTAAATTTTTTTTTTCCAAAAAATTATCTAAAAAAATAAATGATATCATTTTTTTGACACAGTTGACAATATTTTTTTGACAAACTTATAATAATACAATCAAATTCTCACTCAATAATAATAATTTCAGGTTCATTATACATTTTATTTCATACAAATAACTAATTTTATTTTTTTCTAAAAAAATTAATGAAAATCATTCTTTTGAAACACTTCACATTATTTTTGTGACTAACTAATAGTGCCATAATTCTCAATAATAATAATAAAATTTCATGTCATACAAATTATTAATTTTATTTTTTTCCAAAAAATTGGGTAAAAAAATATATAAAAATCTTTCTTTTGACACATTTGACAACATTTTTTTGACAAACTTATAATGCAATAATCTAGTTTTTGATCTCACATACCAACCCCGACTATCCAGATTTCTCCACATTCTTTGTTCCTACTCATTTCACTAAAAATGAACGTTTTTTAAGCAAAAAATGTGCATATTTCCTTGTTTTGAAACACTTGACGATTTTTTTGACACACTTCCGGTACAGTTACCGAGCACATCGTCCTTTCGGCTCTTCCTATTGAGTAAACCTATTTTTAGAAAAAAAAATTTTTGAAATCCGTCCAGCGGTTTTCTAGATTTCGTCTGTTGTGACGGCCGGGCGGCCGGCCGGCAGACAGACATACATTTTTTTTTTGCTTTTTTAGAATCAGTAGGTCCTAACACGAGAAATGCCAAAAAAAGTGGGGAAAGAATTTCACTTTTAGCTCATGAATGTAATACTTAGGTCTTTCAGACTGAAGTAATACCATTAAATTGCCAAATTTAGTAAGTTGAAACTTTTAGGGTAAAGGTATTTATTTAGGGATTTAAAATAGCCCTAAATAAATACCTCGCCATATTTTTGAAATTAATAACAAAAACTTTTTCTATCAAAAAAATATCTATCTCACAATGCTTTGCTTGCCCAGACGTCACAACCTCTGAAGATTTAAAAAATTGTATTTAAACATCAATCAATTAGAGGGTCGATAATTTTTGAAAACAAAAAAAATAATAGTAGGATGAAACCCATTAGAAAAGGAGAAGAATATTATAAAAATGAAAGGAAAACTAATTTACGGGCGATCTGAGGTCGGGAAGGGGAAGGGGTGAGTTTTTAAGGGTAAAAAACGGTTTATCTCGATTTCCGGCAAAACTAAAAGTCCTATGGAAAAAAGTTAAATGGCAAAGTTGTAGGTAATAAAAAGATCTAAAACTTTTGTTTCAACATTTTTTTCACATAACCTCAAAATTTATGTGAAAAATTCAAAAAACCAAGCTTTTGGTTTTTTATTTTTATCTTTTACAAAAAAAATTTTTTTTACACGAAATTTGGTGAAAACTTACCTTTTTATATCCCAAATACGCTGTAATTTATTTGTTTTGAAATATTTATTTTTGCACCTTATTTTGAATTAATATCGAAAAAGCACCCAAATTTTCAATCGAACCAAACCAACCCGTCAAAACATCAGCTTTTTTCAAAAAGTTGGTATGCTTTCTGTTTGTTGAAATCTCTACTTTCCGATGGTGAAATAAAAAAAATATATTACTATAGCAAATCTTCTCAGAAAATGCAAAAAATGAATTGAATTTTCGATTGAAAATAAGGGTGCTTTTTCGTTATTAATTCAAAATAAGGTGAAAAAATAAATATTTCAAATCAAATAAATTACAACTTATTTGGGACATAAAATGGTAAGTATTCACCAAATTTAGTGAAAAAAAAAATTTTTTTGTAAGAGATTAAAATAAAAAACCAAAAACTTGGTTTTTTGAATCCAAAATTCAATTCATTTTTTACATTTTCTGAGAAGATTTACTATAGTAATATATTTTTTTTCACCATCGGAAAGTAGAGATTTCAACGAACAGAAAGCATACCAACTTTTTGAAAAAAACTGATATTTTGACGAGTGAATTTTCGATTGAAATAGGTACACTCAATGGTAAGAGCCGAAAGGACGATGTGTTCGATAAATCGTCAAGTGTGTCAAAACAAGGAAATATTTTTTGCTTAAAAAACGTTCATTTTAAGTGATAATGAGTAGGAACAAAGAATGTGGAAAAATCTGGATGGTCGGGATTGGTATGTGAGATCAAAAACTAGATTATTGCATTATAAGTTTGTCAAAAAAATGTTGTCCAGTGTGTCAAAAGAAAGATTTTTATTTATTTTTTTACCCAATTTTTTGGAAAAAAAATAAAATTATTTGTTTGAAATGAAATTTTATTATTATTATACAGAATTATGGCATTATAAATTTTTCAAAATAATGTCAAAAATGATTTCCTTTATTTTTTAGCCAATTTTTTGGAAAAAAAAATGTAGCTGTTTTTATGACGTAAATGTAATTGAAAATGAAATTGGACATGGAAATTTTTGAATTTGTTATAGTTTTTGAAATATTTTTGTAATTTTAAAAAAAGTTTGTATTTTTGATTTTGTAATAATTTTTGCAATATTTTTAGAATTTTGGAAAAAGTTTTAATTTTTGAATTTGTTATAATTTTGGCAATATTTTTAGAATTTTGAAAAGAAAAATAGAATATTGAATTTTATATATATATTTATAGAATTTTGAAAAAAGTTTCAATTTTTGATTTTGTAAGAATTTTTGGAATATTTTTAGAATTTTGAAAAATTTAAAATTTTTGATTTTATTATAATTTTTGGAATTTTGAAAAAAGTTTGAATTTTTGATTTTGTAACAATTTTTGCAATATTTTTAGAATTTTGGAAAAAGTTTGAGTTTTTAAAAATTTTTGGAATATTATTGGAATTTAGAAAAAGTTTAAATATAATTTTTGCAATATTTTTAGAATTTTTGAATTTTATATATATTTTTAGAATTTTGAAAAAAGTTTCAATTTTTGATTTTGTAAGAACTTTTGGAATATTTTTAGAATTTTTAGATATTTTAAATTTTTGATTTTATTATAATTTTTGGAATTTCGAAAAAAGTTTCAATTTTTGATTTTGTTATAATTTTTTCAATATTTTTAGAATTTTGGAAAAAGTTTGAATTTTTGGAATATTATTGGAATTTAGAAAAAGTTTAAATATTTGATTTTATTCTAATTTTTGGAATATTTTTTGAATTTTGAAAAAAATTTCAATTTTTGATTTTGTTTTAATTTTTGCAATATTTTTAGAATTTTGAAAAAATTGAATTTTTGAATTTTATATATATTTTTAGAATTTTGGAAAAAAGCTTAATCTTTGATTTTGTAATAATTTTTGAAATATTTTTAGAATTTTGAAAAAAGTTGGATTTTAAATAAATTTTTACAATATTTTTGGAATTTTGAAAGAAATATGAATCTGTGATTTTGTATTATTTTCTCGAAACGCTAAATGGAGAGGATTTTGAGTAATTTGCTGAGTGTATTATCATTCATCTTTTCACTAAATTATGTTATTTTATGATAAGCTTGCCAGATTTTTTTTGGAGGTATTCCGGGCCGGAAAATCCGGGCGGTTTTTTTATAAATCCGGGCAAAATCCGGGCGACAAGTGTCAAAATTTCCATTTGAAAAGCCGGGCGAAATCCGGGCGAAATACAAAATTTTTAATAATCGCACAGAAAAGAAGAAAACAAAAAGACTATATTTTTTCATAAATAACCTTTGAAAACTCTTTATTGCTTTGAAATGTTGAAATATATTTTGATAATAATATTTTTAATTCTGTTTATTACAGAAAGAGTTCTATGCTTAAATTGTCAACATTGTATTCAATCAATCTCCATCGAAGTCGATGACTGTCCACTCTCTTGAGTACCAAACAAACTATCAGCTCTCATTCTGTATTTTTCACTTCCAGCAACTTTTTGGAGAAAACCAGCATTTTCTTTTATTTTTGTATAAAACTCTGGACATATCTCCTTCCAGTTGAATTTTACCATCAATTGTGCCCGAACGTTTTCCAGTGTCAATTTGCCTTTTTCTTTTGTCCAAATGTCATTGATGTGAGAAAATTGCGTATTTCAGTTGTCGTATTGGCCGCTGGGATAACTAAACCAAACTCCACGATTTGCAGCAAACGATTGAAAGAACGAGAGCACAATATATAAATTATAAAACGTTGAAATGATGTCAATTGCTTATATATTTTCATATGAAACATTGAAAATAACACGATTTAACATGTGAAACATATTTGAATAAGAAAGATACAGATTATTGAAATTTTGACTATAAAACGAATTAATATTATATATATATTTTTTTTTCAATGAACAAATGTTAGAAAAATCCGGGCGATTTCCGGTTTTTGTTTAGAAATCCGGGCGTCCGAACCGGGCGATTTTTCAGCCAAGTTTTACCAAAAAAAGCCGGGCGAGTCCGGCTTTAGCCGGGCGATTTGGCAAGCTTATTTTATGATTTGTTATAATTTCCCGGTACGTATTGATGTTTCGTGTTAGTTTTATAATAAATTTCTAAACAGAGAGAGATAAAAAAATACTTATACTTTAACAAAGAGCTATATGTTTGATATACATCGCTGCCCAAAACTAAAAAGCATGTGCTCATAAAAATTTTTTGCCGAAAACTATATCAAAATCCTTAACCCAGACCAAAGTCTTGATATCTCAGAGCTGTGAGATTTCAGCCCCTCCATATTTTTTCATATAGTTTTGTGGTGCTGTACGTAGAACTGCTACTTCTTTTAGTGCAATATCGGCATCCTACTTGCAAAAACATTTACGGTTTCATCAGACACCGCGCGGCAAACGCTTATTCTGCAATGATGTCAGTCTGTAGGCTGCTTTGATAGGTCTAATATAAGATGGTTTTTCAATCGATAAGGTCCAGATATGTGCCACATACAACAATATTGATCGGTCAACTCTAGTACTACTTTGTTAAGCCATGCTATAACCCTTGCAGTTGTTAAGGTGTGGTCACAGTTGAAAGCAATGTTAGTTGACGGAGTTAAAGGCATTTTTAAAATCCAGGAAGAGAACAATATAGTACTATGTGCACTGTGTTGCGCGCTTTTTCATATACTTCAGATACTGAATCACTGGTAGAGCGTTTATTTCTGATACCAAACTGCAGCTGGTGAGAAAGACTCCACCCGCCTTCAGTATATAGTTCGGCTCGAGTATCGATAATTCTCTCGAAGATTAATCTAGTTGTTCTCAGCATGCAAAGTGGGCGGTAAGATGATGGTTCTTGTCTGAATATAAAAATAAAATAAAAGACGTTGGCGCCCTAATTCCTCAAAAAATATCTCTTTGTCTCATGGACGCTGTATAGATATTATAAATTATCCTTGTCTTTTTCTTTATCGCTGCTGGGCTGTTTATGGATAGTTTCAGCATCACGTTGGGGACCACTTTCGGTTGGGACAGTCTCAATTGAGTTAACATCAATTTGCAGCTGACGAAGTAGGAAAAAGTTATCGTGGTGTGAAAAAGACCCGACACAATTTCAGCCTTTATGTCGAGGCACACTGGCGCCCCTAGCTGAACCCCCTTTAGTTTAGTGAGTTCAATTTTGTATGCACTTCCCCTATAGAATTGTGAGGCAGAAAGGAGGTAAAAAGCCAAGTTAACTCAGACTCACTGACTTGATCTACTCTTACTGTTAATGATTGCTTTCAAAAACTGTTTTCGCTTTTGCCGGACACCATAGTGAGATTGCTTATATTGCTCAATATTTCTCATCTATGTACATTTACTATCAATATTGCCTCAAACATTCAATGTGTTGGACTATCAGAATACCAAGCACCGTTCATTATCATTGCTTTTACGCGTATAGATACTGTTACGAAGCTGTTCACCGCATAAAATTTCATTTGTTGAAACACTTTCTTATTCATGAGCCAATGCGTTTAATTCGATTTGTATCATTCTTGAATGTGTTCAAACAACTTATCCTAGACACATATTTATCGTCTTTTTTATTCCTGTATTTTGTTTTCTATTAATGCGATCCTGAATGATATATTTTTATATAACTATTGGTTCGTGAAATTTTCCAGTTTTTTTTTTCCGAAAAATTTTTGACATTTGTGATCAGGGGATTTGTATTTCGAAAACATTGAATAATCGTTATTTCTTGCAAATCGGGGTTGTTATATGTTGCCTTTGAGTTGTTTTGATACAGTTGCCTTATTATTATTTTTGTAGTAAATTTGAATACATAATTACTGATTTTTAATTATCGTGGCTGTTTGTAATTTGTCAAATACATACTGTAGTATAACGATTTGAAATTAACGAGAAAGCTCTATTTTGCTTGTACATTTTGTACATATTAATCAGTCGTGAATATACTCAAACACTTGAGGATGATTTAATTTTCGTTTAAAATTCTTCTACCAAGTGTTGTTGTATTCATTTTGGAAATTAATAACAAATTAAAATTTATAAATTAATTTGATTAAAAATAAATTTTAGAAATTTAGTCAATCAAGAAATTGTTTTTCAGTTAAATTAAATTATAAGAAAAAAAATTAATTAAATTTATAGTTAAATTTATTTAGTGAAAACTTAGAAAAATTGAGCTTTTAGTTTCTGTTCGTAAAAGTTTAATTTGTGTTAACATGGTTGTATTAAAGTCGGTGGTGAGTTTCGCAGAAAATTTTAGTTAGTAACAAATGAATAACTATAAACCATTAGTAAATAATGCATTACATACACCTATCTTCAAGCGAAAGTACTGTTGGTTTTTTGTAAATAAAATGGTACTGGGTGATCCGATTTTAAATCGGTTTTCAATTTTAAATAGCTCAATATTGGTGGAGTATTTTGGTATATAATTTGTTTTTTTATCCTAACTAAATCATAATCATCCGGTACACACTTCAAATGCTGTCAAACAATGGATTAGTGAAAATATAGACGATACACGGGATGATCACCCGAGGTGAATTAATTTTATCTTGTAATTTTAAATATTTAATTAATGTAGAAATTTGTATTTTCAGTCTCTCTCCAGAGATAAATCCTGTTGAGAATATCGGATCAGAGATCAAAGGCAAAGTCAGGAGTGAACACCAAGTGTTTCATAGCAATGATGAGGTCTGGGATGCCATTCTAAGAGCGCACAACATGATGAAAGGCGTTGATTGGCGCCAATATTTCATCAATTTGTTAAATTCAATGTCTAATAGAATGCGCGAAATTATTGCAGCACAAGCCGGTCACAAAAGATATTAACTTTATATTATATTAATATTAATTAAATTTAATGAATTAATCAAATAATCAAATATTGTTAAACAATTTAGTCAATTATTTATGAAATAAAATTAAAAATTCTATTATTTTCTGATTTTGTTTGATTTTTTTCTATTGAAAAACTTTTATCAAACTTTAAATTAATTTTTTTAATGATTTAGTTAGTAACAATTTATATACCAAAATACTCCACCAATATTGAGCTATTTAAAATTGAAAACCGATTTAAAATCGGATTACCCAGTACCATTTTATTTACAAAAAACCAACAGTACTATCGCTTGAAAATAGGTGTATATGAAATGATTATTATTTTATGCATCCGTCATTTTGAATTAAAATTAGAAGTATAAAATTAATTTTTTTACTGTATAAAAATAAAAACAGTTACTTTACTCCTTCTCCATACAAGAAAACAGTTAGGTTTAAGTTGTGTGAGTCTTGTAATTTAGTTTTACAGTAAAACATTTCCTTTTTTTTCTATGCAAGTTTGTTGTAAACTTTGGATTAATATATACAGTCAGCGTCAAAAATAAGTGTACAGCAAATAGCTCAACATTTACGGACTAATATATCTTAAAAGAAGAATGGAAAAATAAAATACATTTCATTCGAACTCCGAGAAAAAAATCAGTTAATTCTAAGAAAAACCAAAAAAGCGTCTCGAATATGCAAAAAATCATATATTTGAAGACATTACTATTTGGAATAAGTGCTTATTCAGTGACGAGTGTAAAATAGACATTTTGTAAAATAAAAATATGCTTTTTTGCATATTCGAGACGCTTTTTTTGGTTTTTCTTAGAATTAACTGATTTTTTCTCGGAGTTCTACCATGTAACCCATTTTCATGCAGAGCACGGCAGATGGTACTGGCACTTATTCTTGCTCCTAGTGTTTCTGTGAGTTTCTCAGCTATTCTGACTGCACTTTCAGAGGGATTAGCTCTAACCCTTCGCGCTATCGCTCTTTTGTCCACAACTGACAAAATTGGCGGCCTGCCAGAACGGGGAAGATCTTCTACACTTCTCAAATGTTTGAATTTTAATAGTATTTTTTCACAATATTATGACTTCTGTCGATAATACTAGCAATTTCCTCAGATATTTGCCTTGAGATGCTAATTTTACCACTAAATTACGTGTTTCTATTGTAGTTTGTTTGGCCATGTTGAATAATATTAAATTATTATTGTTGGAATAATAATAACTGCACGGATCTTTGACACGAAGATATCGACAATGCAACAAAACAAAATAAAATTAGTTGAAAAAATCGGACATCCCGTTATAACAAAAACAATCAAACAATGTGAGAGTGTACACTTTTTTTTGACGCGTAAAATCAGAGTATTTTGCAATTTTTTTAAAATTACAAGGATAACAACAAATAATTGAACTTTTGTCTTTGCTAAAATAAACTAATACTTAATACACTTTTTAAAAATGAAATGTAGTTTATTTTTCCATTCTTCTTTTAAGATATTGTTACGTTTTTCTAACCTTACTTCGAATTGGCCTTACTCTCAATTCGATAAACGCAATTCCCAATCTCTTCTTGAGTTCGATCACTGATTAGTTAGCACAAACACCAGGTTTTATTAAGTATTCAACACCTTAACTGTTCCACAACAACAGGAAAACAAGGCAGCAAACAATATTCCTAACTGGAATATTCTTTCAACAGCTTTAGAAACTCCAACGGTTTATTGTAGAAATTTCCATTAACACAACGTTTAAAATAATACACAAAATATTTCTTCTCAATAAAACTTAAAACTTTATTCACAAAAACTAATTTAAATATCACTTTTACAATTTTCACTTCACTATCGCAGGTTTAAAATAAAACTAATTTTACATTTAATTTCACTTTACTGTCGCAGGTCTAAAATAAAACTAATTAAAAACTACAAAAGGTATTTTTCTTATATACCTTCTGCAATACTTCTAGATAATTCGACATCACTTTCCAGAAACCTTGAGAAAACATTAGAATACTCGATTATTTTACGTTATGTTGATTTGATTCATAAAACCGTTTATGTTGACCCTATTTCTAAGAAGAGACAACAACAACAATATTCATTTCATTAACTTGTTTGTTGATTTTATTTTCCTAAAAAGTGACCGTAATCGTTTAGATCTTTCTGTAATCGTCTAGATTTTTCTGCACTCGTAACATTACCCTCCACTTAAGCCTGTTCGTCCCGAACAGGATCTAGCTCTCTCCTCCAATTATTGAATCCAAAAACATTTTTTTTTCTTTTCCTATTTCCCAGGCTGTTTAGAATTACTTCCGGTTCCTTTCTAAGTACTGGGCCATTACTTTGTTTTATGTCAGCACACCGTGATGAGTAGGGATTTTCGTTATTTCTAAAGTGCTTCTTATAATTTCCCTTTGGGAGTTTCACAATGCCATGTCTCCGAACCATTCTCATTTTCAGCTGCGATTCATCCCCGTTTGCAGCTATTTGAACCACCTCTTTTACATCGCTCACTTCGTTATGGGCTTGGACCTGTTTCCTTTTTAACTTTCGGCATTTGTTTAAACGTCTGCGTCGGTTGACGTTTCTCTCCCTCATCTGTTTGGATGGTGCTGGATTTTCTTCTGCACTGCGTAGTTCCTCATCGCTGCCAATATCTGTTGACTCTGCGTCATTCACAAGTAGTGGCATCTCAACATTATTAACCTTTAGGATTCCACATCCAAAATCGAAGACTAATCCCTTCGCCTTCATGAAGTCCATCCCCAAAATGACTTCATCCATAATGTCTGCCACCAGCACCTCTTGTTGATAGCAGTTATTTCCCAATTTTATTTCAGCGATCCTTTTCCCAGCTACATCAGCGCATTCTCCAGTTACTGTTCGGAGTTTCAATCCATCTGATGATTCCAAAATGCCGTCAATTAAACCTTGGCGAACGAATGTTTGAGCTGAACCTGTATCCAGTGTCATGAAGCAACCTTTACCTTCAAGTTGTCCGTTGATACCCAAGCTTTCACCATTTACCGCAATTCTTGAAATTGGAATGTAGGCTGCATTCTCCTCACTTTTTGGCTTTACAGTTGCACCCCCAACAGGCTTCCGTTGAATAGGAGACGAAGATCTATCACGCTTCCTGTTCCAGCAGTCCTGTGAGATATGGCCCGATTTCCTACATATCCAGCACAGGAGTTTTCTACTGCTGTTCCTGAACCCTAAGTGCTCTATTTCTTCGGCTCCTCTGTTCTTCACAGAAGACGACAATCTGTCTGCTTCCCCGTTTGTCTTGCACTCCCGTGCCATGTGACCCTCTTCATCACATACCCAGCATCTGATGTCGCTTCTATCTCTGTGTGCCAAAACTTCCCCTTTGATGTTCCCCTCTACATTCCTTTTTCTGCATCCACCAGATGGCATACACATCCTCTGTACCATCTCATATTGCATTGCGTATGCGACAGTTTCATGGAAAGTCGCCTTAGGTGTAGTCATTACTTTGATCCTGGTTTCTGGATCTCGGATACCATCAATGAAGGCCTCGATCTTCATTTTCTCCATGAAATATGGTGGTGTATTTGAGTGTGCTAAATGAACAAGCCGCTCTACAGCCGAGGAATAATCCTGTAGAGATTCACCATTTCGTTGCAAGCGACCTTTTAGCTCAATCCTGTATAATTCCTTTTTATGGTCGCTGCCATATTTTCGTTCCAATGCATTCATTACCTCTGCATAACTTTTGCGATCGTTTTCTGGTACTGCCTGTAATGCTTCAGCTGCTTCCCCTTTAAGTGCAACTATCAATGCAGCAAGACGATTTTCGGCGTTCCAAACATTTTGATCTGCTGCGGTCTCGAACTGGAACTTGAAGATGCCGAAAGATGTGGTACCGTCATACGATGGTGGTTTCAATTTAATATTTGCTATCTGTTGTACCACCTGTGAAGTAACTTTAGCTGTTTCAACATCCTGCAACCTCTTCTCAAAATCGTCAACTTTAGTTACAACTTTATTCAAGTAACGCTCAAATTCTTCAATTTCGTTTTGAATTTTCTCGACTTTTACATCAAATGCCGTTGACATTTGTAGAAGCTTCTCGTCTAAGTGTTGATTTATGCTAATATTCAACTCATTTATTTGCTGGTTCATCTCATCTTTATTTGCAGCAAGTGTTGCAGTAATCTCTTCTTTGGTAGCAGCCATTTGTTGATTGATGTTGCAGCTGATTTCTTTCTTAGTAGTAGCCATTTGTTGATTGATGTTGCAGCTGATCTCTTCCTTATTTGCAGCCATATTATTGTTGACTTTCTCCAACTGTTGATTCATGTTGGCATTTACGGCATCCAGTTGCTGATTCATTTCTTGTTTATTGGCAGCCATATTAGCGTTTACGGCAGCCAATTGCTGATTCTGTTGACTGATGTTCAAACTCATCTGTTGCATCATAGTCATTAACTGTGTAAAATCACAATTTCCAGATGGCAATGAAGTTGTTGTTTCTGCAACAAAACTTTTCTCCTCATCAGCTGCCACTAGATCATTATTTGTACTAATCACTCCAAACTGGTAACTTTCCACAACTACTCCACTAGCTTCCATAGCTTCTCGAAGCCGTATCGTTAATTCAGTTTTGTTGCCGGTTGCTGCCAATCCACGTTGTTCTAGTTCTTTCTTTAACTCAAGAACCTTCAAATCACTTAATAAAACCATTATTAACAGCTAACTAATCCGCCGATGTCACCAATGTTACGTTTTTCCAAACTTCGTTCGAATTGGCCTTACTCTCAATTCGATAAACGCAATTCCCAATCTCTTCTTGAGTTCGATCACTGATTAGTTAGCACAAACACCAGGTTTTATTAAGTATTCAACACCTTAACTGTTCCACAACAACAGGAAAACAAGGCAGCAAACAATATTCCTAACTGGAATATTCTTTCAACAGCTTTAGAAACTCCAACGGTTTATTGTAGAAATTTCCATTAACACAACGTTTAAAATAATACACAAAATATTTCTTCTCAATAAAACTTAAAACTTTATTCACAAAAACTAATTTAAATATCACTTTTACAATTTTCACTTCACTATCGCAGGTTTAAAATAAAACTAATTTTACATTTAATTTCACTTTACTGTCGCAGGTCTAAAATAAAACTAATTAAAAACTACAAAAGGTATTTTTCTTATATACCTTCTGCAATACTTCTAGATAATTCGACATCACTTTCCAGAAACCTTGAGAAAACATTAGAATACTCGATTATTTTACGTTATGTTGATTTGATTCATAAAATCGTTTATGTTGACCCTATTTCTAAGAAGAGACAACAACAACAATATTCATTTCATTAACTTGTTTGTTGATTTTATTTTCCTAAAAAGTGACCGTAATCGTTTAGATCTTTCTGTAATCGTCTAGATTTTTCTGCACTCGTAACAATATATTAGTCCGTAAATGTTGAACTATTTGCTGTACACTTTTTTTTGACGCTGACTGTATAATTAAATTAAACTAATAAAAAAAAATAATTTGTTTTAAACGATTTTTTTTGCAATCTACCGTTCGGTGGCAAGACAGGATTATGAATAATAGTGGTGCTAATAAGAACGATACATCAATAATAGACTGAGAGCCAGTGACCGGCAGACTTACGGTATTTTAGCAAACTCCATATTGATGCTAGGTATAGTTTTTCACCTGCCGTAGTTGAAATGGGTATTCACTATCCCCGCCGATGGTTCCTTTGGGCGTGTCCGCAAGTCAAAAAACGTAAAAATTGACTTCAAAAACGTAATTTCAGCAAGTCTGCCATTTTAATATCTTAAAGTATACAATCTTTTTTTAATAAAAAATCCAATGGCAGACACCTACTCCGGTTCCGAGTATTTTTTTTTAAATTTCAAAGTTTTAAAATTTCATGAAAATTTACTTTATAGTCCAGTAACTTTATACATCACAGTAGTTCGTCAAATCCGGTAGTTCTGATTTTTTGCAGACTTGTCTATGATGTTGGCCTAATAAATAATCCAAGTTTGTGACCTCGAGCGCCAAACGCAACTTCGTCAAAAATCGAAAAAACCGCGAAAAAATCGTTATTTTTTCAAATTTTGGCGATTATAACCCTAAAGGACTAATTTTTTCTTTATACTTTCTTAGGACGGTTTTAAAGTAGACTAAATTTGCTACAATATGATACTAGAACTGTCTCTGTAGACCCAACAGTTTCCGAGATTAAACCTTAAAAATCGAAAAAATTGTTATTTTTTCAAATTTTGGCGATTATGGCCCTAAAGGACTAGTTTTTGAAAAAAAATTAGACTAAATTTGCTACAATATGATACTAGAATTGTCTCTGTAGACCCAATAGTTTCCGAGATTGAGCCTTTCAAAGTTTATCATTTTTTTAACTTCGCAATATTTTACAATGTTTTAGACATTATTTTAGTCACTCGAAAATTCATTCAGAACGACAGAATTGCAAAAAATTGCGAATTTCGAAAAAAATGATAAACTTTGAACTGCTTAATCTCTGAAACTATTGGGTCTACAGAGACAGTTCTAGTATCATATTGTAGCAAATTTAGTTTAGTTTAAAACCGTCTTAAGAAAGTATTAAGAAAATACTAGTCCTTTAGGGTTATAATCACCAAAATTTGAAAAAAATAACGATTTTTTCGCGGTTTTTTCGATTTTTGACAAAGTTGCGTTCGGCACTCGAGGTCACAAACTTGGATTATTCATTAGGCCAACATCATAAACAAGTCTACAAAAAATCAGAACTACCGGATTTGACGCATACTGCGATTTATAAAGTTACTGGACTATAAAGTAAATTTTCATGAAATTTTAAAACTTTGAAATTTAAAAAAAAATACTCGGAACCGGAGTACGTGTCTGCCATTGGATTTTTTACTAAAAAAAGATTGTATACTTTAAGATATTAAAATGGCTCTTAGACTATAATAACAGTTATTCAACGATCACCTGTTTATTACTGGTACAACTTTTTTTGTAATTATTTCACAATTAACGGGAGTTGGTACAACAGTTATATTAGTTCTAACAACTTCATCAATTGCCGGCATTCTTTTTTTGGTCAAAAGATTTTCGCAAGTTTTGCAATTTTATTACGTCCATTATTTATTATATTACCAACAACCTTAACAATTGCCAACACTATTGTCAATTATGTTATCAATTATTGTTATTTCAACAATCTTTGGGTACATCAGTTATATTGTTGCTAGCAACTTCAACAATTGCCGAAATCTATTAATTTATTTTCAATATATACATCATAAGATTAGATTTAGTAAAATGATCTGTTAATTGGGTTTCGAAGGAATGAAGAGTTGGATCCGGAACTATCATGGGGTGAGTGAAAAATTTTTTTTTTGTTCTTTTTAATTAAATGTAATAAAGAAGTGTAGAAAAGGGTGTGAATGTGATGACCTAGGTTTCTTCGGTCTTTGGGGTTGTCAGAGCCCTTTTTCTTTGTTTCACTTTTTTTTAAATTCCGATTATATCTGTTCATTTGTGCTGGACAAGAGGGGATATTCCTACTTGAACTAACGAGCCTGAAGCTTTTCGGATTACAATCTTGGTTGGCACGCAGTCTCCTCGTTTGCTTCCCATTCACCAGCAGGTTCAGTGTTCATTACAATACATCGTTGACGATTTTAAGATATCTCACGATAGATTTTGTCCCCATCTTAGGGGACATCTTTTTGTCCCCATCATTTTGATGCGCCTTCCGCTTTAGAAAACAAGTCGGACGCTCTTCATTGTGCACCTCTAGATAGTGCTCCACTTGCAAAAGTGATATCGATAACAAAAAGTATTTCAATTTTCACATGTCTACGTGGTACCATAATTGAGCAGTACTAGATCAAGTATGACTCTCAAATTCGTCCAGTGTGGTACTAGGAAGAATTTATAAGCTGTAGTATTGCACGTCTTTAGTTTTGACATAGCCGAACGCCTCATGCTGAGGATTATACTTACATTCAAATGGGAGACTGTGCGAGGCGAGACGGCATTAGACCTGACCTAACGTCTAATGCCGCATCGTACTAGATGCACTTAACTATTACGGGCAGAAATCACTTTAGTGCCATTTCGTAGGCTGGACTAGTGATTGCAATCCCGGTATTTTTTACTTCACAAATCCCGGGATCCCGGGACTCGTGAAGCAAAAGATCCTGGAATTGCAATCCCCAGGCTGAACATCTGATTTTTGTAGAATGTCGATTTCTGCCCGTGGTTTCTGGCAGGAAAACGGTAGCACATTTTCGGGGCTCTTTGCAGTCTTTGAATTGATATCCAGCTACGTGAACATAGTCAAGGTATCTAAAATAACAGTTTGAAGTGATTCTTGCACAGTTAACAGTCTGCATCATACCCATTCTATACGAATGTGTTCAGAGTTCAGACGCTACGAACAGCATTCGTTGATCGTTCATGGACACTGATTAGTGCCATCTAAGTCTAATTTCACATTGCTCTCCAAGATTTTACTGTAGTAGTTTGAATAGTTTCAACTATAGGAAATCGCAGACGTCTTAACGCGTTTTCATCTCTTTTATGCAGGTTGTATTTTCTGTGCCACACTGCAAAAGTTTTATTTTCCAATCCATTGGCTGATTTCGTCATGAGTTTGTTGCAACTTGCAAGTGATCAACTGCTTCGTGTTGCAATTCACTTGTCACTTTCTGTTAAAGTAAATGCAGGTCGGGTTCTAAGTAAGGCCTTTGGTATCTGGTTGATTGACTTTAAATTTAGAAAGATGCGAATCCACTAATTGGTAATAGGAATATTGTGGGAATAGCAAATTTTGTAAATGAGAACTTCATGCGTCATTTCTTCGAAAGCCTATGATACATCACGAAATTCTTTTCTTCAGTTGCTTGTGCAATTTTTGAAATCGCTCATTGCATTTGATCGAGGATACAGTGTTTGCTCTTGAATCCAAATAGCAATCAGCTATATCGATGTTTATCTGGAGTCATTATAATATATAAAACAACTCAGCAATAGGAGGCTAAAAATATAACGATCGTTAAAATAGCAATTTTTAAGTTAACTTGTCTGTTTTTTATTATGACAATTTATTTAGTTTTGAAGCATCAAGGCATTTTAAAAAACAAATGATTGTGAGAGAAATGCAATTATTCTTCATTATTTTATACGAAACGTTTTAAACGCATTCAAAATGATAAACGTTTTGAGTTTTATCAGTTGTAATTTCCCAAGGGCGGTGATAATTCGAAATAATTTTTTGCTAAAAAATTTCGAAAGCAAGTATGTATATTGATAAAAGCACGAGGCCGTAGACTGAGGGCTTTTATCAATACCACTTGCTTGAGGAATTTTCCAAAAAATTATGAGAATTTATCAACGAACGAGGGGAAATCGTTTAGAAATTTTTTTGCCATTTTTCGATTCTTTATATATTTTTTATGAATCATACGTTGGCCTACTGCGATATCAGTTAATTATTTCAAAATTAGACTGATAATTTTTAATATCCCAGTAGGCCAGACGTATAAATATTTGTTATTAGTATAATTCAAATGTTATTGGTGAAATTGAATGATGTCATTACATTTTAGAGAATCTCATTGGTTTAAATTAAAATAAAACTAGGGCAAACAATTTTCAGTAGTAATTTCACAAGGGCGGTGATAATTCGAAATAATTCTTTGTCAAAAATTTCGAAAGCAAGTATATTGATAATAGCACGAGGCCGTGGGACGAGGGGATTATCAATACCACTTGCTTTAGGAATTTTCCAAAAAATTATGAGAATTTATCATCGAACGAGGGGAATTCGTTTAGAAAATTTTTTGCCATTTTTCATTTCTTTATATATTTTTTATGAATTATACGTTGGCCTACTGCGATATCATTGAATTATTTCAAAATTTATTTGATAGTTTTTAATATCGCAGTAGACCAAACGTATGCCTATTTGTTATTTTATTAGTATAATTCAAAAGTAATTGGTCAAATTGAATGATGTCATTATACTTTAGAGAATTTCATTGGGTTAAATTAAAATAAAACTAAGGCAAAAAATTTTCATAGAAATTTTATGTGTATTGTTTTTGATGGTGTGTTGTATTGTAGGTTTAAATATATCCTTGTTAAAGAGTCTACTTGCTACACTAATTAGCATTTGTTGCGTATGAATAAAGTCGTGGTATACTTAATACTACTTGGTGTTGTTACTTATTATTCAGTGATCAAATCAGAATAATGAATTTTGAGATTGGGGTATTTTCATGAACGAATTGGGCTAATTCTCGGCGCGAATTTTATTCTTGCTAACAGGCTCGGAGAGATTTCATAAATTCCAGAGTAGTGTTATGCCCCCCAAAATTACGTGTTGTTAAACATGAATGTAGATCGATGCCGATTGCGGGTCAGTATAGGGTGTATTGACTGAAATTTGAGGCTTGACGGTTCAAACAACTAAACCGGTTGCGTTAACAGCAAAGATTAGATTTTTGTTAATTCATTCTATAATTTCCATCCCTGACCTACCCAAATATACATTTTGCATTGTCGTAATTTTACATTCAACAGATCACCATACAAATAACTTTTTGCCTCACCCTCGGCTATAATATATATTTAGCATTAACATTTTTTCATTAATAATCATCGGTACACCTGACTTTTTTCCGGTAAAACATCAAGGTTATAATAGTTTTTGTCATATATTTGAATTCTCTCTAAAACGTTTCGAATTTTAATTGTTTTCTATTATTATCATTCTGCTTAAATAAAAACAAAGCAAAAGAGATGACAATATGTGATTGATTGTAAATAAATTAAACAAAAACTAGTTCGTCCTAAATTGTAAATGTATTGATTACAAACGATACGAGTAACGAGCATCTGTTTAATGCAACCAACTCTTCTTTCTTGTTTAGCGTAATTTTAAAATTTATAAATAGAAAAATAATTTTCAATCTTGCTGAGTTGTGATCTAGACTTTATAATAGCTTGAGTTGTAATTTTAAATTAAAATAATAATGTTCAAACAAAATGGAATAATAAGAGTGGGAGGGGAGGGGGGGGGGGTGAGTTTATTCCATACTATGTTATTTTTTTTATTGATATACGGAGTTGGAAATGGTTGCCTATAAAATCTATATTCATGTGGAGATCAGTCGGTATCATAATTAAACCACTAGACAAATATTTGCTTATTGCGAAAGTGGCACATTTTCGTTGCCTTGTATTTGCTGAAGATCTCCGCGTCCACTACAATATCGTTATGTTAAACTGCGTTTTTGGAATAAATATAACTGTTGCCTGAAGAAAACAAAAAAATAAACCTGTCGTATAATACATATCGATTGGAAGTGACACCAAGGAAGACTACAATCAACAGTATTGTCTTTATCATTTCTCTTAATGTTAGTCTGCATGTTAGGTTAATAAATTATTTTTGTTTGTTATAAAAATCATAATGAAACGTCTTAAATAAATTATCTATGTAAATTAGAGATTTTTTCCGTGCAAGAGTCCGCGTTTAATCCGTACATTCAGTTATTAGTTAAAATTTTAAAACCTTTGGAAAATAGATACCGTGGTATCTTTAATAATTTAAGTCGATTGCGACAGTAGTTTTTGCGATTCCGGTTTGTATTTTCGTGCTGCTTCCAGTTTATAAACTAGTTCAATATTAACTTAAGGTTGTATCCCGATACCAGAATTTGTGGTCCTATGCCTTATTCAAATGATTCCATGCTTTTCTTTGATCAACTCTGAAGTAGGTAGTTGATTTTTTGTCCGTGTTTTGTATCGGCTTAGGGGTTCGGGGTTTATTATCTAGTTCTGTTGTAGGCATTTAACTGCTGATATATTTTTGGATTGCTTATAACTTTTAACGTTTTCTTGTGCAGATTGTATCCCTTACAACTAATCGAATGAACTTTACGTTCATATAGAAGTCGAAATACTGGTTAGAACCTTTCGTCTAATGGGAGTTTGACATCTCCAGACACAAGTTAACTCCAAATACGCATAAACAATTGAACGATTAAATTTCATTCATCTATAAATCGTATTGCACATTTGAAATGAATTTTGACTTCCAGACTTCAACAGCAAAATTTACTAACCGAACATCCACTGTTCTTCCAAATCCATATGTTTTATTTTTGAAGCATATTTTTACTCTTTAAAAAGTAAAAATAATGACCTATATGATCCCACTATTAAGAAACCAAAATTGCACTTATAGTGTTAACTTACGAAAAAATAAAGAATTGAACAAAAATATCGTATTACCACCAAACCAAATACAAAACATATGTTTCACTTAGCATTGTAATAGTTTTTTTTGTTGTTTATCTGAATAAAGTAAAGATTAATATAGTTTTGCCTTTTTTATAGTTTTTCCATCTATTTTTCCTATTATGATAATAATTTTATTTAAACGTGACTTTCTGGTATCATATCAACTAATACGTTTATTATGAATAATACTTTCAACTTTTTTTGTCGTCGTTTCTGAATTCTGTTATCATAAGATGAAGACTATTGAACTTTAAAATATAACAACAAAGGAATTGTGTTAAATACGGGTGTTATCATGAAGAGGAATTGAAGACAAGACAACAACAAATATTCTTTTAATTTTTATAAATTAGCTTTGCTGTTGTTAAAACTTTAAGTATAAGGAAGAAACCAATTTAGAGATCATATAATTTGACACCCTTGTTTCTACTTTGAGTTCCGTTTTTTTATTTTTATTAACAATTCGAAGGGTATCACTTTAAGAATTTGAAATTGTTTAACAACAATTCTTGTTATTTATAATTATATTGAATAAAACAAATGAGGGTAATTTGGGAAGTTTTTAATTTTAGTATGAAATATTTTGGGGATTAAATAAATGCTATCATTGTTGATCATGAAGATGATAACCGGCCTTAATTGAACAAAAATATCATCATTTATTTTGCATACAAGATCAGCAAAAAGAAATCTTTGATTCTTTTTAACTATTTTAGAATTCAGTTTTGGATTTTTTTCCTTGTTTGGTTAGCATTGGTTTTGCTCAA
>CAVNZG010000682.1:0-16471 GCA_963693315.1 Diogma glabrata
GCCGTCTTGTAGTGATCATAAGGGTATCACTGTATCCAATACATGAAATGCTGTATAAGCATTTCATCGTTATTTTATATATCAAATATCAAGCTGCTCCGTCAGCGCATTTCAATATAAAATAATAAAACTAAATTAAAACAGAGATAAAAATAACACAGTAGTGCATAGGAGTTCAATAAAGAACTACATAAATGTATTCGTTATAGTGAACCAATATTAAATATATAATAAATGTTGTAACAGTAGTGCTAGTGTTTTATTAAATGAATACCCTTAGGAACATTCAAAGTCCAAAACATGGACAAAACATGGCGACCGTGACAGATTCCTGTCTGATTCCCAGGAATTGACCATCGGAAAAAACTGTGAGTAGAAATTTCATTATTTGGTGTATTAGTGCAGTAATATGTGTATCAAAACTTTAGTGTTAAAGTCTTTTTTTTTTAAAGTAAATTTAAACAAATTTTTTTATTAAAGTAAATTTTTGATAAGTGAGTTTTTCCGAGAAATAGAAATTAAATAAAAAATTTTTGTAATATAAATTTCATAATAAAATTTTTTTTATCAAATCATTAACATAAAAAATAGAATGTTCAAAAAATAACCAAATAAAATCTAATAATAAAAGCATCGAATTTTAGTGCTATTCGAAAAAGTTTAAAAAAAAAAATCTCGTACACAAACCGTATAATATATTAAAGTTTTTAGTACTACTCGAAAAGTTTAAAAATCTCGTACACAAACCGTATAATATATTAAAGTTTTTAGTACTACTCGAAAAGTTTAAAAATCTCGTACGCAAACCACATAATATATTAAACATATTAATACTAAATACAGGTTTATATACCGATGTACACGCATTTGAAAATAAGTTTTTCAAATGAAAATTTTTTTTAGATAGAAATAGAAAATATAAATTGCATATTTTTAAAAAAAAAAAAACCGAAAATAAAGGAAAATAATTTTAGTTTAATTTTCTCTACAATAAAATCAATTGAATTTTTTTTTAAATTAAAGTTATAAAATTTTTAATTTTAAATTAATAAGTTTTTTTTTACAAAAAAAAAAACAAAATCAAAACCGAAATAACAAATATTCGACGGTAAAGAATAAAATTTTGAATAAAAGTTAAAATGGGCAGTTCAAATACAAAACAGTCTGAGCAAACGTCTACAGGCCAAGTGAATAACAATTTGAAAATTGACGTAGAAGATACGATCAATGTTTATAGCACAGAGTTGTTAGTGCTAGTTGCCATTATATGCGCAATAAAAATTATAGAATTAATTTTCGTAATTTACGATAGACATCGCAGAAGCCTGAAGCGCAGGTATGCATCAACTCTACATGTATAAATCAATAATTTTTTTTTCTATATTGATGTAAATATGTAAAATTTTTCTGCATAATAATAATAATAAAAATAAATTTATGTAATTTAAACTGAAATCTGAAATTGAACCATTAATAATAATAAAAAAAAAAAACAAAAACGTAATTTTATGTTGTTTTATTTACTTTTACATAATAATAATCTTTTTTGAAAGCAATTTTTTTTTAACAAACAAATTCGTATGAGCGACGAAAAATTAAATGAATTTAGAGAAATATTAAAAGAAAAATTAGCTTCTTATGAGAAAGCAAAGCGACAAAAGAAACAATATTTGTATAAAGAACTGGAAATCAAAAACATACAAGAAACCATATCAAGATTAGAAAAAGATTTATTTCTCCAACCAATAAAAAATTTTGAAGAAAACACAATGACATCACAAAAGGCAACAGAGGTTATTGACTTAGTGTCAAAAATTTTAAGAGACGACTACGATGGAAATCCTCTTCAATTAGGTAGTATAATAGACAAATTAAACATCTTAGTATTAGCAATAACTCACGCTGATAATCAGCAACTGTTAACAAATCTGGTTAAAGCCAAGCTAACAACAAAGGCAAGAGAGTCAACCGCGGAGTGTAAATCCATAACAGAAATAATCGAGAAACTAAAACAAAGTTGTAAGGGTCAACCCTTTTGGATGATCAATACAACAATGGAAGGATTAAAAAGCGGAAATAAGGACAAATATATAAAGGATTTGAGTGAGTTAACAGATAAGTTGAAAAACGCATATATAAGCGAAGGAGTTAGCCAAACAACTGCTACGCAGTACGTAGTCCATGCTGCTGTGAAAAATATAAAACAAAATCACGCAAATGATGTTATATTACAAAGTGCCTTGTCAAGTGAATTCAGCGATATGGATCAACTCATACATAGGTTCCAGTCATTATCTAACGAAAGAAATGCTCAAATTTTATCTTTCAGAGGTCGACAAGTAAATACGCAGAGAAACAAATATCAAAATTTTAATAGAAATTTCAGCTATGACCGCAACAATAATAACAATTTTAATAGATTTCAGAACAACAATAATAATAATAATAATTTTAAAAGATTTCAGATAAATAATAACAGAAATTTTAATAGTAAAAATAGATTTGGTAACCGGTATAATAATAAAAATAATAATAACCAAAATAATATAGGTAGTCAGCAGAGCTACAACGTAAGGAACATGAGGACTCGAATGATAGAATTTAACGAGTCGGGAAACGAAGCAGACCTCGGTGCACAGGGGAATGTTTAAAAATTTTAACAATTAACCTTAATTTTTGTCATTTTTGTAATTTTAAACTAAATAATATAAACAAAGCTAATGTAAGTTTTCTTTTAGATACCGGAGCAGATGTGTCATTGTTAAAATACAAATTTATTTTAAAAATTTAATTAATTATAATAATAAAATTTTATTAAAAGGAATTTCAGATAAAGAATTGAAAACAGTAGGTACCATTTCGATTGAAATTTGTTCAAACAATTATGCAATTAAACATGAGTTTCATATAGTTCAAAGCGACTTTCCAATACCAACGTCAGGTATTTTAGGTAGAGACTTTTTCACCAAATTTTCATGTAACATAAGTTACGACGATTTCACATTAGAAATCAATGAACGACATATATCATTCAGAATTCCGATCTTATCAGGTACGGATACCGATACAATTTTCATACCGCCTAGATGCGAAATAATAAAAAGACTATCAAATGTAAAAATTTTAAATGATTCAGTTGTTCAACAGGGAGAATTAATCCCTGGTGTGCTCATAGGTAGAGCTATTATAAATCAAAATAAACCGTATGTGCAGTTAATAAATACAAATAATTATGGAGTAGAAATTAAACAATCTTCTATTGTTTTAGAACCTTTAGACGATTTTCACGTCTATCATTTTAATAAAAAAGAAATTCTAAATACAGCTGGAAAAACAAAAGAAATTCTTGAAAAAGTAGAACGGAATAATAAAATTATCGATCCAAATATTAATCGACACATACAAACGCTTATCTCACAATATGTAGATATTTTTGCAAGTGATTCTGAAAAACTAACTGTAAATAACTTTTATACTCAAAACATCCAAATTAAGGATGATATTCCAGTATATACTAAGTCCTATAGGCTGCCACATTCCCAAAAACAAGAAATCAATAGTCAAGTAGCTAAAATGCTTGAAAATGATATCATCGAGCCTTCTATTTCAAGCTTCAATAGTCCAATTCTTCTTGTTCCAAAAAAGTCAAATGACAATAATAAAAAATTTCGTCTTGTTGTAGACTTCAGAAACATTAACAAAAAAGTTATAGCAGACAAATTTCCTTTACCAAGAATTGATGACATTTTAGATCAGCTGGGTAGAGCTAAATATTTCAGTGTGGTAGATCTTCAGTCAGGATTTCATCAAATCCCATTGGACGATAAATCTAGAAACATAACATCGTTTAGTACAGATTCAGGTTCATATAGGTATACTAGATTACCTTTCGGACTATCTATTAGTCCAAACTCTTTCCAAAGGATGATGACATTAGCTTTTGCTAATATATCGCCTATGCGAGCGTTCGTTTATATGGACGATTTAATAGTCTACGGGTGCTCGGTAAAGCATCATTTACAAAATTTAGAATTAGTATTCAAAGCATGTCGAGAAAAGAATTTAAAGCTGAATCCGGACAAATGTAATTTTTTCAAAACGGAAGTGACATATTTAGGTCACACATGCACAGATAAAGGAATAACAATAGACAAATCAAAATTTGATATTTTAAAAAATTATCCAATTCCTAAAAACGCGGATGAAACTAAACGTTTCGTAGCTTTCGCTAACTATTACAGAAGATTTATAAAAAATTTTGCTCATATGTCAAGTCCATTAAATAAACTTACGAGAAAGAATAATACATTTAAATGGGAAAAAGAAGAAAGTCAAGCTTTTGATAAGATAAAAAATTGCCTAACAAAAATGCCAATGTTACAATACCCTGATTTCTCTAAACAATTTATAATTACTACAGATGCAAGCAACACTGCTTGTGGAGCTGTTTTAAGTCAAACGCATAATAATGTCGATTTGCCGATAGTTTTTGCATCGAAAGCATTTACAAAAGGAGAATCAAATAAATCTACTATAGAAAAAGAGTTAACAGCCATACATTGGGCAGTTAGATATTTTCGACCATACATATATGGTACAAAATTTCTAATCAAATCAGATCATAAACCGTTAGTTTACATGTACTCATTAAAAAATCCATCATCAAAATTAACTCGAATGAGATTGAATTTAGAGGAATATGATTTTGATATAGAATATTTAAAAGGAGAAGCAAACGTCGTAGCAGACGCTTTGTCAAGAATTAGCATAGATAATCTAAAAGAAATTCGAATGGTCCAAACGAGATCAACTACAAAAAAGTTAAGTAGTAATGAAAATAATAATAAAAGCAATTCTGACATTAATAATATTAATGATAAAAGTAATAAAAGTAACAATAGTAGAATTCAAAATAAAGTAGAAACAATAAATAATAACATAATTGATGATAATATAAAAAAGAGTAATGATAATTGTAAAGTAATTGAGAATTTTAATAATAGAAATTTAAAAGGTATACCTATAGTAATAACAGAATTAAATGAAAATGATATCAAAGTAAAAGTAATAAAAAATAAAAGAATTCTATATGAAAATAAATATAATTATTATCGAGGACATAAGACATCTACTAAGGTGGATAGTCGCGAAAGTGCCGAGATTGATAAAATGAAATTAATAAGAAATGAAAGAAATTTGTATGAAAGTAATAATTGTTATAATCAAGGATATAAGACATCTACTAAGGTGGATAGTCGCGAAAATACCGAGATTGATAACGTAAGTTTTCACGAGGAATTTAATAAGTTAAATGTCCGCGAAAGTGAAGATAAGGAAAATATTGAAAAAATAGAATTTTTAAAACGTTTGTTTAAAGACCTGAATGAGTTCAGCGTCACGAAAAATATATATTGTTTAAAAATCGCGCGTAATGATAGAATTTTTATAAAAATTAATTTAGAAACATTTATAAACCTAGGTAATAAAGTACTTAATGACGTCAAAATAATCATTTTTAAAAAACCAGTAAAAATAAGTGTAGAAGAAGAAAAAGCAAAAATAATCAAGTTATATCACGATGATCCAATCACAGGAGGTCATACAGGCATAAGAAGAACGTACATGAAAATAGCAGAAAAATTCAACTGGCCTTACTTAAAAACGCAAGTGGCAGACTATGTTAAAAATTGTAACAAGTGCAAAATCAACAAAGCAAAGCAATATCACAAAGAGAAGTTAACATTAACAAAAACTCCTGAAGAACCCTTCCATACTATACAGATAGACACAATCGGACCTATAGAAACAAGCAGTCAAGGTAGCAAGTATGCAGTAACATTGCAGTGTGAATTAACCAAGTACGTAGTAATTCTACCAATACCGGATAAAACGGCAAAAGCAGTAGCAGATACAATATTTAATAACTTTATATTAACCTATGGAAACTTCACAATAGTAAAAACAGATCTTGGTACAGAATATGTAAATGAGATATTCGCAGGATTAAAAGACCTGCTGGGTTTTCAACACTTTACGTCTACAGCATATCATCATCAAACACTTGGAGTAATAGAACGAAACCATAGAGAATTTAACACCTATCTGAGAAACTACTTGAAAAACGACTATTACGCAGATTGGGACAAATGGTCAAACATTTATTCATTTTTTTACAACACTCAACCTAGTATAGTACATAGCTATACACCGTATGAACTAGTTTTCGGCAGAGAAGCAAAATTAATTCCTACATCAGCCAATATAGAACCAGTGTATAATCTTGAGGATTACAGTAAAAATCTAAAGTACAAACTACAATATGCTAGTCAACAAGCTAGAAAATTTATAGACCTTGCTAAACTGCAGCAGAAAACAGCTTATGATAAGAAATCAAAACCACAAAATTTTAAAATAGGTGACGAGGTAGTTACATTGAATAATACAGCTAAAACGAAATTCGAGAAAAGATATTTAGGACCATGGAAAATTATAGAATTATTGGAAAACAACAATGTCAAAGTAAGAGATACAAGTAATAACAGCATAAAAATTTTGCATAAAGATAATTTATTTAAAGTATGAACCGGAATATCGATTACAAACACTTATTATTTTGCTAAAACTGGAAAAGAAAAAGAAAAAGAGAATAAATGAATATAAATGATTATGAATAAATAATTATAATTAATATTAATTAATTTTATATAAATAGGGAATCTCAAAGCTTCCATATAATTAATTTTATACAAACATAATAATTTGAAAAAAAAAATATATTATTAATTTTATATAAGTTTATAAAATACATAAAGATAATTTCAAAAACATATAATTAAATTTTTTTATATATGAATAGATACAAATACAATATATTAAAATTAAACTTTATGAATTTATTACAAGATATTTAAAGAAAAAGAAAAAATTAAAATTTTTAAGCTAGAACGCTTCATATTTTGCTTTGCTTCATATTTTTAATAATTGCTAATAATAATATTAATTTACAATAAATTTTTCGATTATAGAATGTTAACTTTAAAACTCTAGTAATTCAAAAAAAAAAAAAAAATGAAAAGAATGATCGAATTGATATTAAATTTTTTTTTATATGTATTTTGTTAAAAATGAGGAATGCACCGCAATCTTTTAAAAGGGGTGGTATCCTGAGATCATTTCAATGTTAAACCAAATAAAAAAAAAAAATAATAATTAAACAAAATTTAAATAATTTAAACAAAAATAAATTTAAAGATTATAGAAAAAAAAAAGGGAACTTCTCTCAAATATCAACTAAAATTGTATAAGTGTGATTGAATTAAATTAATGTCAAGTAGAGTACTTACGAATTTAGAAATGTCTAGGGCCCAGAATATTTCTGAATTGGTAAAGAATCAAAATTCTTAAACCTAATTAGTAACAGTTTAACCTCATACTAAATGACGCGTACGTCATTCTTTTAAAAAGGGAGGTGTAGTGATCATAAGGGTATCACTGTATCCAATACATGAAATGCTGTATAAGCATTTCATCGTTATTTTATATATCAAATATCAAGCTGCTCCGTCAGCGCATTTCAATATAAAATAATAAAACTAAATTAAAACAGAGATAAAAATAACACAGTAGTGCATAGGAGTTCAATAAAGAACTACATAAATGTATTCGTTATAGTGAACCAATATTAAATATATAATAAATGTTGTAACAGTAGTGCTAGTGTTTTATTAAATGAATACCCTTAGGAACATTCAAAGTCCAAAACATGGACAAAACAGTCTTTCACGAATAGAGCGACATAAAAATTTTTCTATTAAAATAAACCACGAGGAATTGCGTGAGGTTGAATCAGTTAGACTTCTTGGAGTGGATATTCAAAATAACCTGAAATGGAATAAACATGTGTTCAACCTCGCTAAATCTGCAATGCAAAAATTAGGATTCTTGAGTCGATGTAAAAAGTATTTCAATCCCGAGCAAATTTTGCTAATCTTCAAGTCCTTTATTCATCCATGTATGGAGTACTGCTGTCATGTTTGGAGAGGTGCTTGTCAGTCAACAATAAAATGTCTAGACTCTGTACAGAGAAAAGCAATACGGTTGATTGGTAATACCGAACTAACGGACCAGCTTGATACACTCCAACATAGAAGAAATGTGGCTGAATTGTCAATCTACTATAAATATAACTTTAGCGAATTCTCCTCTAAGGAAATTCAAAGTATCCTTCCATCGTGTGCGTGGTATAATCGACAAACAAGAGCTGCCGAGTTATCCCATCTATTTGTTGTACAAATACCTCGTTGTAGAACTGTGTCCTTTCAGAACGGCTATTTTAATAGAGTGGCCAAATTGTGGAACTCAATGCCTCCCTCTGTATTTCCCGATGAATTTTCCCTCAGGCATTTAAAGAAAATGTCCATCATCATTTAAAACAATAAGTATAGTTATATCTATATCCCCATTCCTTCCATTTTCCTCATCTCCTTCTTTTATAGTTGACATGGTATCTTCGGATATTCAAAGAGTCTAAATAATGAATATTTCATATTTAGTGTGCTAAACATATCTAACTAATTAATAAAAAAAAAAAAAAGTCTGTACACTGAAAAAAAAATTGAATTTCATGACAACCTCATCTCGAAGTTGGCAGTTTATTATTCATACAAAGAAAATTTATTTGCAATCAATTTCACTGTGATTGGGATAACTACACGATAACATTTTCCTAACAACAGAATGAGGTTTATTTAAAATATAAAGTGTTATATCCAATATAACAGTAGTTGAATAAAGATAATAACTATTTCCCTGAAAAAAATTTTCTTTGGTCTTATATCATGAATTTTTCATTTTAAAGTTTAAGTATTTGATATTAATTGAACTATATTTTATTTTCACATAAATATTTCGTGTGATTGTCTCAACTTCATCGATTGATAATTGTAGAGTTGTTGAAGCAATTTCGTAGTTTGATTCGCCATATGTGACCGCACGGTGAGGTTGAGACAATTGCATTTCGATTGGAAAGAGGACATGTTTTTTTCAGTGTAGCTACAACAAAAAAATGTGTGTATTGCCAAACGAATTAAAAACTGAGAACCTTTCGAGTGTCAGAGCGAGGTCGCTCTCAAGTCACGATCACTATTATTGTTTTTACTCCAACATTTAAATTTTTAAAAAACTAACCTTTAAAAACCGATACAAATAAAATATATGGAGGGGCTGAAATCTCAAACTCTGAGATATCAAGACTTCGGTCTGGCAAAAAATTTTTATGAGGACATTGTTTTAGTTCTGGTCAGCGTTATATATTAACACTAGCTGGACCCGGCGTGCTTTGCTACGCCTATAAATAAAGTTTGTGTGTATACATTTTGTTGACGTAGCAATAATTTCAAAGAGTAGTAATGAGAAATGGTTTTCTATTTTTTTTTTTAATATGAATGTAAAAGGATCAGCACTCTAGTTGATCAGTAAAATATAAAAAAATAGTATTATATATAAAACAAAGAATATATAAAAAATACGCGATTATATAAGTTTTCAGGTGTGTAATCTATTTAGAACATTATACGGAACAAAAATCGATTCACAAATTTTCACAGTGCTCATGCGGTTTAATATACGCTTTCTTTACCGGTAGGTTACTAAAAACGTTGCAAAAAATTTTGATCGGTATATGATTTTATGGTCAGCAAGTGCAGTAAGAATAGCGACAATACATTCGATGAAGGTATAGAAGAAGTGATGCAAAAAAGGAATAAAAGAAGTGATGCAAAAAAATCAAAATTATTTGGAAGTTTTTGTATATGAATTCATAGGATTTGAATTCATAGGATGAGAAATATTTCTATTTAGTCAACATTTTAAGTCATTTTAAAGTCATTATTATTGAATGTTGCAAATCAATGCGAAACTAATATCTTACACACGGTCAATATATTGGCATATATGTTCCATATATGGACAACATTAATGGAATATTAATTTTTAAGCGAATTTGTGAGTAATTATTGCTCAAAGTAATTATTAAAAGTATTATTCCCGATAATAAGTAATTATTGTCGGGATTGAACTCACGCTCATCAGAGACATCATAGTTCAAAGCCATCTTACAGACTCAGCCACAGTGGATGAAACAACAACGAAACATATTTCAATTTTCATGTTCAGATAATTTCTAAATTGAAACTTCATTATCGCATATTTATTTAAATTGGATTCTTCATCTGTGATTATACAATTGTAAATTGTATTTGTTCCCGACACGAAACACACAAAAACTGTTTTAAAGAAGTTTTTCTGAGAGAAAATAAAAAATGCTTTAAAATTGCAAAACTCATGTGAATTAAAATAATTACTTTAGCTTAATCACTCTAAAAATCTCTAAAAACTATTTATTTTACACCAAATAGTGTAAACCTTTTGTTTATTTACCAAATAACCCGTCGCATATTGTCGGTATCTCATAAGAAAGAAAATTCAAGAAAACTCGTCTTGAGTTGTTGATGGTCATTGCAAAAGCGAGTCGCATTGGAAACTAAACGTTTGAATTCAAATGCCATATCTGTTGCGATCATTGAAATACGTAGCAACAGTACATCTTCCACTTTGAATTTTCCATTCAAAATTGTAGCTTCAACGACATTGTTCATCATCTTTTTCACCTAAAATTTCCAAAAAAATGTGCTATTTCAAAATATTTGACATATTATTTTAATAAAATTTTATACATTCATTTTTCTATTTCATAAAATTATATTCAACGAAAAAAAACATTGATCAAAGCAAGCTACGCGCATAAACCAATTTTTAAAAAAAAACCAATTAAAATAATTATCACCAATCACCAATTAAAAAATAATACACGACAATTGGAAAAAGCAAGCTTTGTGTATTTGGAAAACTTTAACATTAAAACCAATTTTTTAAATACAAATATGGCACCATCTATTGGCTAACCCAAATTTATGAGGCGTATATCACACTATCTATATATTGGTCAATAAAAAAAATTTGACATGAAATTGGAGAGTTGACGTTAACTTTAACTTAACCGTAACTTAAGACTCTATACAAAATTTTGATTTAAGGTTGGTAAGAAATTAGGTATTCTTTGACGTTTGATTTGGTATTAATTTTGGTTTTGTAATCAATTTTATAAATCAATCAATGCTTTAAAAGTAACAAACTGATTTCACAATCAAAATTTAAAATAATAAATTTCGAAATAAACATTTGATACAAAATTTAAAAATAAAAAAATTTATTTTCATATTAATTTCATGCTAATATTTGGCTTTAATTAAAGTCGCTCTTTTTATATCTTTTGCATTTTTTAATAAATAAAATTTTATTTTTATGGACACTTGCAATTAAATATTAGTTTTCTTCAGTTTTTATACTAAACGTCAAAAAATCCTTAAGATAGAATGAAATGAACTTTACGTTAAGTTAACGTTAAGTTTACGTACCGACTATAAATGTTCTAGTGCATTTTCATACATTTGTACTTTACGTTAAGTTAAAGTTATCGACTATAAATCAAGCATAAAGGTTGTAAAATAAACTTTGCTAGTTTTTCATCCAGTTTTGATGACAATTTTTTTACCTCTAATCGTTCTATTTTAATTAGCAATACGTATAAGAGTATTTTTCAATTTGATAATGATTTTTGTAAATTAACATTGAAGACCAATGAAAAATTTAAAAAAATAAAAAAATAAATTTAAATTATTGTTTTCTTTATTTTTACTCTTATTTTTATTCAAACTCTATAAAAACCAATACCCTAATTTTTTACAGATTTCGATACTTTATAGCACTACTATAATTAATATATAACCTCCACAAAATTGTTAATAATCTTTGGTAACGTATTTGACATAGCATAATATGCTTTTCGTTTATTATCAAATATAAAGCAAAACTTTTTTACTAAAACAAATTTGATAGTCTAATAATGGCCTTATACGAAGTTAAGCGCTATACACCTGAGCTAAACTATAAAAAAAAGCGAACTATGTTTTTAAAAAATAATGTATATAACGTAATTATAGAAAAAAACATTACCGAAACAAAATATTTAAAAAAGAAAAGAAAAACGGAAACATTACATTTTTTTGAAAAAGCTTTATTCGCATTAAAACATTACTTTTTTAAAAACATTGTTCGCATATTTCGCATAGTTTAGCTCAGGTGTATGAAGTACAGTACTTCAGGCGTGCTGAAGTTTACTATCAATTGAATAAATTGATTTACGCTGCCATCTGAAAGTTGGCATATGAACAATCCATATTTAACATTTAATATACAATTAAAAAATATTTAGGCATTTAATCAAGATAATAACTATCCTATCTCTCAACCTGGACCATCATACACACATTGTTCAAAATTTCATTAAGATTGGTTACGTTGTTGCGGAGTTCATCGCGGACAAACATCGTGACACGTGATTTTTATATATATAAGATAAGAAAGATAAGATAAGATAAGATAAGATAAGATAAGATAAGATAAGATAAGATAAGATAAGATAAGATAAGATAAGATAAGATAAGATAAGATAAGATAAGATAAGATAAGATAAGATAAGATAAGATAAGATAAGATAAGATAAGATAAGATAAGATAAGATAAGATAAGATAAGATAAGATAAGATAAGATAAGATAAGATAAGATAAGATAAGATAAGATAAGATAAGATAAGATAAGATAAGATAAGATAAGATAAGATAAGATAAGATAAGATAAGATAAGATAAGATAAGATAAGATAAGATAAGATATAAGATAAGATAAGATAAGATAAGATAAGATAAGATAAGATAAGATAAGATAAGATAAGATATAAGATAAGATAAGAAGATATTCTTAAGTCGCTCAAACATGAAAATTGCCAAAATTTCCCATACAAACTCGTATGAAAAATTTAACCTATTTTCGTATTTCTTTTACGGACAGAAGAAAATAAAGTATTTTATATATTATGCTCAATATTGTCAGTAATTGTCAGTAATAGATCATAAAGAAACTTATATTATTTAATTGTAGTATAATGAGAAATTTCATAGATAATTTTTAAAATTATTCAAGTTGTGTTTTGAAATGAAATCCCATATAAATTTTATTGAATTTATTCTCTTTTCCCCCTTTTGCAGCGCCAAAAGAAATTTAAATTATTTAATTGTAGCAAAATGAGAAATTTCATAGATAATTTTTAAAATTATTCAAGTTGTGTTTTGTATGAAATCCCATATAAATTTTATTGAATTTCGTTTCTTTTCCCCCTTTTGCAGTGCCATTGCAGCAAATACCGGAACAAAATAATCGCTCAATAACATATGATAGTCTATATGGGCCCTACATGGATGATTAAAAAGTCGATAAAGCAGGTTTGACAGTAAATTAATTAATTTACGCCGCCATCTGAAAGTTTGCTTATGAACTATCCATATTTAACATTTAATTCGTAATTAAAAAATATTTAGGCGTTCAATCAAAATAAAAACTATCCTATCTCTCAAGTTGGACCATTATACACACACTGAACACAATTTTATTAAGATTGTTTACGTTGTTGCGGAGTTTATCGCGGACAAACATCGTGACATGTGATTTTTATATATATAAGAAGATAAAGCTCTATGTAAAAGTACAAGTATTTTATCCCTGCTTAGAAATTTATTACAAAACTAACACGAAACATCAATACGTTGGCGAAAGATTATAACAGATCGTAAATTAACATAATTTAGTGAAAAGATGATACAATCAGCGAAATACTCAAAAACTTCTACATTTAGCGTTTCAAGAAAATATTACAAAATCAAAAAATCATATTTCTTTCAAAATTCCTAAAATATTGTAAAAATTACAATAAAATCAAAATATTAAACCTCTTTCAAAATTCTAAAAATATTCCAAAAATTTTTACTAAATCAAAAATTGAAACTTGTTTCAAAATTCTAAAAATAATTTAAAATTCACAAATGCAAAAATTCCATTTTTTCAAAATTCTAAAAATATTGCAAAGATTATAACAAAATTCAAAATACAAACTTTGTTAAAAATTCCAAAACTATTCCAAAAATTACTACAAAATCAAAAATTGAAACTTTTTCCAAATCAAAAATTCAAAACACTTTTTCCAAAGCTCTAAAAATATCGCAAAAATTATAACAAATTCTAAAATAGAACTTTTTTCAAAATACCAGAAAATATTAAAAAAACCAAAATCAAAAATTTCCATGTCCAATTTCATGTTCGATTACATTTCATGTCATACAACTACTTAATTACATTTTTTGCAAAAAATTGGGGAGAAAAAAACTCGTAATCACTTAAAATGAACGTTCTTGTTAAACTATGAGAAATGTCAATTCACGATCTGTTATAATTTTTCGGCAACGCATTGATGTTTCGTGTTAGTTTTGTAATAAATTTCTAATATAAAATACTTGTACTTTTACATATAGTTTTATGTTTGATATACATCGCTGCCCAAAACTAAAAACAATGTCATCATAAAAGTTTTTTGCCGACAACTATATCAAAATCCTTAGTCCATACCGAAGTCTTGATATCTCAGAGCTTGAGATTTCAGCCCCTCCATATTTTTACCTTAACAATTATAATACATGAGAATCAAACCAGAAATGCAAATAATTAAACTTTAATTTTCATTTTCTTTAAAAATTTTAGATTATCGTTTCTTAATTAATATAATAATTAATTTCAAATAAATTTATTAAAAGAAATTAAAACCAACTTCAATTAATAATATTTTTGACCCGTCTCAAACATAAATGTTCATTGTCAAAAGTTTCAAATTTTATAAATATCAAAAGAAAACATTTTCCATTTAACAATATTTTGTTTCGTTCTACAAGACCAATCCCGTCCTCAATCAGAGTTGATTTATTGAAAATTGCATGCAATGGACCTCAATATATATCTCATCAAACATTGGTCCCTCTCTATCTTTCATGGGTTTATTTCCACATCCATCATTTTCAAATGATTTATTACTCACCGAATTAGCCGACAGATTGCAGACAGACTCTATTTTAAATAAAATTCTTCAATATGTGCAGTGGTGGATTTCTACATGGACTAGCTAGGCTGTAGCCTACGGCAGCAAATTTTCGTAGGCGGCAAGTTTGTGCGGAAAATTTTAAAATATACAAATTTTTCAAAATAGAAATGTTTTTGTGGCGGTGTTAGCCGCCCGACACTATAAACAGAGTTGAAGACACAATAAAGAATTCTACGCCCCGAATCGAGTTCTTAATAGCAAATCACCACAAGTCGCTGCTGAAGAGGTAAAACTGCCACACAGCACCAGAACCATCCAAGCGCAGTTAAGATCCGGTTGGTCACGCATCTCAAATAACTGCATGAGTAGAATTGACCATGAAATTGTTGACAAGTGTCCCATAAGTGAGGGCACGCCACATGATGCTAACCACCTTTTCAATTGTCCAGAGAAATCAACCGACCTGACGAAGGAAGATCTGTGGTACCACCCAAGGGCAGTAGCAGAGTTCCTGAATCTGGACTTGGAGCCGGAAGAATAGCACCTCCACGCGTCGCTACAACAACAACAACATAAACAGAGTATCCAAATTAAATCAATTAAATTCGCAAAATTTGCACGTTTTTCATTAACATCGTAATTTTAAAGTACTTGTAAATAACGTGTCCTTGAAATTTTAAAAAAGAATTTGGCAATGGCACACTTTTTTTGGTCGCTGCGCTCGCATTTGATAATTTTTTAAAATATATTAGGCGGTAATATAAATTAGCCTATAGGCGGCAACTTTGGAGATCTGCCACTGAATATATATGAGAAAATATATATTGAGGTTCATTACCGTTTGTTGTTTTTTTTTTGATAAACTTCAAAATTGTTTTTTTTGAATTGAATTGAATTAAACATACTAAATTTATTTTGGTTTCACGTAAATCGGTACCCAATCGGTGCCCAAACAATCCCATTATTATCACTAAAATAACTTGTCACGTAATTTTTCCTTGAAAAATTATTAAAAGCTTAATCCAAATTATTGCATCGATTTACATAAAATCATTCAAAACAATATGTCTTTAATTAGTATAGATTACAAACCATCGGTGTCAATTACACTTACAATCAACAGTTCAGACAAATCAACTAAGTTAATACATTAAGATTTTTTGTTAATAATTAGTTTAAATTATATTCATTTATATACGGTTAGGAAGGAAGATTACGATATATAAAAAAAGTTCCGAGCAATTGATTACGTTGGTAAGTTATTAGTTTAATGAAATTATTAAGTTTATGTAACTAATAATTTATTTTACTCTGAGGGACAACGACAACTCGATGATGACAACTACTTGCATAATATCGATTGACAAATAAAACGGGATAAAAAATATGTTTGAGGCACGATGAACATTATTTTATCTGAGCACTGCTCGT
>CAVNZG010000683.1:0-98167 GCA_963693315.1 Diogma glabrata
TGATAAAATTCTACAATCGGAGGAAGTCAGTCTCCAGCTTTCACTTCCAAATGTAAGCACAGGTCGGATTAATGCTTTGTAAAGTGTGACTGCGAAAAATGTTTTGATCGCAGAAGTTTTGAGTATGCGTAGAAAACTCTGTATGCGGCAGAGACACGGGCTTTGATATCTTCCTGCATGTCATTTGACGATATTATTACAGACCCGAGGTATTTGAAGTTTTCCACGCGTTCCACTTCACAGTCGCCAGTATCGGGAGGTATGTTCTTAGGGAGGTATGTTCTTAGATGTTGTTAACACTTTAGTTTTGCCGGTGTTGATGCATAATCCAAGTCGTTTAGCATTTCTTTCAAGCTGAGAGAGACTATCCTTAATATCGCTTGTTCTACGTCCAAGAAGCGCAATATCATCTGCGTAGCTAAGAACTTGACTAGATTTGTTATATATGCAGTTTTGTGTCTCAATTCGGCTTTTTCTTATCGCGTACTCCAGCGCCAAATTAAATAGTACGGGCGCGAGTGCATCACCTTGTCGAACACCTGATTTTATATAGAAAGGATCAGAAACTGACCCTTCGATTACTATTCTACATTTTGATCCCGATGTTGTGAGTTTGCACAGAGAAACAAGTTTCTCTGGGATACCAAGGCATATGAGTGCGGACCAGAGTTTGTCGCGGATGATACTATCATATGCTTCCTTGAAATCAACTTAGAGCTGGTGAATGCTAATGTTGTACTCCTAACATTTTTCCAGAATCATCCTTAATGTAAAATATTGATCTGTAGTTGAGCGGTTGGGACGAAAACCACTGATAGTCACCGATGATAGATTCAGCGAACGGGATGAGTCGAGCAAGTACGACATTAGCTAGTATTTTATATGCAGTGTTCAACAGTGCGATGCCACGATAATTTGCACACTTTAGACGGTCACCTTTCTTATGTAGCGGAACAATGAGCAAGTGCTCGAATAGGATGAACTTCATTCGTCCTGTTCAGTAGGTCTTGAAAGTGGGATCGCCACACTGCCAGCACCTCACGTTCACTTGTTGTAAGTTCAGTATTTTCATTTTTGATGGTTGTAGATCTTGGGTGGAAATCTTTTGTCGGATCCCGTGCATTGGCAAAGCACTCTTTTGAATTTCCGTTGGCCACATGTTGGTTGATGTTTTCGATGCAACTCTTCATGTGTTCGCATTTCTTTTTACGTAGAAGTTTTGCTGTGGCTTTCCTGGCGCATAGATAATCAGCTTGGGTGCTTCGGGTGTTCCTTGTTAACCATTTTCCGCGCAGTTTTTGTTTATGTTCAACGGATTGGTGGCACTCGTCTTCAAACCATTCGTTGTGTGATTTAGGTGGTCTTTTTCCGATTGTAGTAGGGTTGTAGTTAGCTATAATGGTTGATTGTAGTGTTTGCCATTCTTCTTGTATGTTTAATGGCGTCTCAGAAGAGATGTCATGCTCTTCTATGGTTTGTGTTATTGTTTCCTGATATCTATTCAGCGTTTCCAGATGTTTAAATGCTTCGACATTCCAGCGCACGGTCTTTTTTGCTTGTCTGTTAAATGTAGATGATAATTTGCACTTGTACTTAAAGATGACAAGCATATGATCGGTGTCCATATCAGCACCTCTGTATGATCGAACGTCAGTTATACTTGTAGAGTGTCCCTTAGAGATCATGACATGATCGGTTTGATTTTCCGTTCTTCCGTCATTTGATTTGCACGTTGCCTTGTGAATTCTCTTGTGAGGGAAGAAAGAACTGAAAATTACTAGATCATACATCATAGCCAGCTCGACTGCGTGAAAACCGTTACTGTTGCTGGTATGATGCAAGCTGTTAGGGCCGATATGTGGTTTAAGTTCTGCAATCCTACCAATTTGATCATTAAAATCACCTACCACGATTTTTATATCGTGCTGCGGGATGTTATTGATGACTTCTTCGAGATCTAGGAAGAACAGGTCTTTAATCTCACGTGCTTTATCTTCAGTAGGTGCATGAACATTGACGATCGTTACATTGAATTTTTGCGTGTGGATTTTCAGTGTGCATAACCGCATATTAATTGGGCAGAAGTCGATAACATGCTGATTCACGCGACGGTGTATAAGAAAGCTAACTCCAAATTCTCCTCCGTTTTGATGACCGCAATAATAGTGTATCCTTTCGCTGTTTCATGGTTTCCACTGCCTGGCCATCTTAGTTCTTGTAATGCCACTATATCCAGTGTGTAGCTCTCGACTTGTTGTGTGAGTTTTAGGCAGGGTTGTAACGTATAATACGGTAACGTATAAAACACGTATTATACGTACGTATAAAACGTATAAAACGTACAGTATAAAACACACAATTATTTACGTTTTATACCGTATAAAAGTAAAATCCTTAATAAATAAAAATACATTTATATAACATTATCGTGGGCGTATTATTCATCGTACTCGTGATATTTAATATTTATAAAGCCTAGATTTCGGGACTAATAGGAACAGCTGCTTTAGAAAATATAGCGTCGTCATGATAATTTCTTACCCAACTATTCCTATGAGTTCAGAAAACTTCCACATTTAACGTAAATGCTTCTTTTCAAAATATAATTATTTATTTTCAAAACAAATTTAGTCTGCAATAAGTTGACATTTCGAACCATACCTATTATTCATCAATGACCTAAATTGAATTTACTCAATAAACTTCTCACTAAACTTTTTCGTTTGACGTAAATACATATTTTAACTGTATACTGTCTTGTATTCTCTTGCGTTCCCCTTGTATTAAAAATAAAAATAAATGAAAACCAAAGAAATATTTTATATTTTAACTATTACAACTTTTGTATAAAAAGAAGATTTGATCTGCAAGAGCCTGTTATTTTCAAACTGTGTCTATTAATTGGAAGTGGTGCAACCCGGATTCACACAACAAATTTTTTTTAAAAACATCTCTCTAATAATCTCTAATAATTTTCCTAACTGCTATGAAAAAAACGACATTTATTCTGCAACAACATAATACTTCCCAGCTATTCTTATTAGATGGGAGGAGCTGAAGTTGAATTGAACCATATTTTATATATTCAATAACATTTCATGATGCCAAATAATTAAGTTAATGAGCCAAATGTTTCTAATCCAAAATGTTTCCCATTAAGTAAATGTTGGAATCAAAATGAAAGAAAATCATATAGTATACCTACGTGTTAAAAAATTAAAAAATAATTTAATTGCTTGAGTTGATGTGCTCAAAAAAATCTCTAATATATATTTCAAAATTTTCAATATTCAAATCTAGTGAATTAAAGATTATTAACCAGTTTAATGTACTGTAACATAGTCTTTCGTATAAAGTATAAAAATTTACATTCAAATAACATCTAGAATTTAAATAGTTTTTGTTATAAATTATAAAATATATAAATAATTTATAACTACGTAATAATATTTTTACTAAAATATATATATTTTTACTAAAAATATAATTAATATCTGAAGTAAGAAGCATTTTTAATTTTTTATGAATGAATTTCAAAAACAAAATCATATTATACGTTTTATACGTTATATACGTTTTATACGTTACGTATTATACGTGTAACGTATAAAACGTACTCTCCTAGTACAGTTTCCGAAGTCGTTCCAATAATGAATCCGAGATATTCCGAGGCTTGTGTACAGAATTCATGACAATAATTTTTTTACGGAAATGGGGTGTTAGCCCTTCGCCCAACCCAAATTTTCGTGAATGTGTTTGTTCTGCATCTTAAGGTCACCAGAAACAACCTTTTTACACGTTTATATAGCGAGCCACTTGATCCAAAACAGACGCCCGTTACAAGCCGCCCCTAACAGGGAGAACAGACGCTTTCTAGACATTTATATAGCGAACCGCTTGATCCAAGACAGACGCCCGCTCCAAGCCGCCCCTAACATGGAGAACAGACGCTTGAGTTGCATTGGTTTTATGGCGCCAATGACTCACCATGGTGCAGAATCATTGAGTATAAGCAGTATTTACTCTACCCCTCTCAACTACACCAACCTAATTCTGTTAGCGTTACCCAGGCAGCTCGGCGCGGACGTAGAATTTCGAATTTTCGATACCCATGTGAGTATTAACGAAGACCAAAAATAAACTTCATCGATATATCTATCATCAAGACGATGAGAGAGCTCCACTTCAAACAACACGTTGATGTACGGTATCAAATTAGCACATTACCTAAGTCCTAAAGTATGGTTTCTTGCAGTATAAAAATCTGCAACTGAAGCCGATGTATGTCCCCTAATTTAACAGTCACGTTCGAGATCTTTTAAGTGTAGTGCATTAGTTTGTTTTACTAGAACCACGAAAGACTACTTGTGTATAATTGTAGTTTTTTTTTTTTTTTTTTTAATAAAATGTGTTGTGTAATAGGGTTTAGAATATGTGTCACAACAACACATAAATACCTTTTAAGACCTAGGTCTAGACCTGGGTCCCACAACAACTGGCGTTCTGAGGTGTAGATTAACGCTTTTTTTTAAACATCTGTGGGTTGAAGCCACCTGAGACTAAGTGTTCCGGCAAACTATTCCATTTGTACGCAGTTCGGACAAAGAAGTCTCTCTGCGATCTGCCAGTATGACAGCGCGGGATCTTTACCGTTTCACTGGTTGCGGCAGCCGATTGCCGAGTGGAACGGGGGTAAGAATAAGTTTGAGGCATGATGCCGCCGATTCCATCTGAGCACTGCTGATGACGATATTTGTAAAAAACAACGAGGTCAGCAACAGTGCGACGATGTTGTAGGGAATCAAGTTTTGATGTCAAAGTTCGATCACCTACAATTCGTATAGCCCGCTTTTGAACAGAGTCCAAGAGGGCCAAGATGGAAACAGAGGCAGCACCCCAAACTTGACAGCAGTACTCCATACAGGGACGAATATAGGACTTATAAACATGGAGCAATTGGTATGGAGTGAAATTTTTTTTTTTTTTTTTTTTTTTTTTTTTATATTAATTTTGAACTTCTGAAGCTAAAGCTTCCCAGCGGTCTTTGTATAATTAGCTCAATACTTGAGTTATAGTTACCCCAATGATCAAAAGTAAAATGAAACGGTAGGCTTCACCTGTAGGAGACGGTTCAGTTCTCCATCTGACACAAATGTTTCTGCAGACAATTAAAGGGCATTTTGTTAGCAATAAATGTTTGCATAGCAATAAATATTTTTAATTAAGAATGAAATGCCTTTTTATTGTTTTATCATTTTTAGACAATATCGATTAAGCGATAATTCTGTTCAATTTTACACTGATTAATTGATTTTTTTTTTTATTTTTTTTTTTTAATAAAATGTGTTTTTGTAATAGGGCTTAGAATATGTGTCACAACAACAAATAAATACCTTTTAAGACCTAGGTCTAGACCTGGGTCCCACAACAACTGGCGTTCTAAGGTGTAGATTAACGCTTTTTTTTAAACATCTGTGGGTTGAAGCCACCTGAGACTAAGTGTTCCGGCAAACTATTCCATTTGTACGCAGTTCGGACAAAGAAGTCTCTCTGCGATCTGCCAGTATGACAGCGCGGGATCTTTACCGTTTCACCGGTTGCGGCAGCCGATTGCCGAGTGGAACGGGGGTAAGAATAAGTTTGAGGCATGATGCCGCTGATTTCATCTGAGCACTGCTGATGACGATATTTGTAAAAAACAACGAGGTCAGCAACAGTGCGACGATGTTGTAGGGAATCAAGTTTTGATGTCAAAGTTCGATCACTCAAAATTTGTATAGCTCGCTTTTGAACAGAGTCCAAGAGGGCCAAGATGGAAACAGAGGCAACACCCCAAACTTGACAGCAGTACTCCATACAAGGACGAATATAGGACTTATAAACATGGAGCAGTTGGTATGGAGTGAAAATTTTTTTGCATCTATTTAGGAGGCCGAGTTTTTTAGACGCGCTTTTTGCCATCGCCATTACATGATCATTCCAGAGTAGGTCATTTGAAACTGTGACACCCAATAAACGAATGTTTTTACATTCACCTATTGGTTCATCACACATACTAAATAAAATATCTTTGGGGAACTCGGTCTTTAATCTGGAAACAATCAACAGCTGTGTTTTGGTAGAGTTGAAATTGACAAGGTTTTGGTCACCCCAGTGGGCGACTTTATTCAGGTCTTTGTTCACGTTTATGGCAGCGTCGCTCTAAAACGGGTTTTAAAAATACAATATATATAAATAATGACAAGTGTCCCGCATGTGAGGGCACGCCGGACGATGTAGACCACCTTGTCTTGAAAATTCAACCAACTTGACGAAGGATGGTATCGCTTAGGGCATGGTATCGCCTTAGAGCAGTAGCAGAGTTCCTGAACCTAGACATGGAGCCGGAGGATTAGCACCAAACCCAGGTTATGGTATCGCCTTAGAGCAGTAGCAGAGTTCCTGAACCTAGACATGGAGTCGGAGGATTAGCCCCAAACCCGTTGCTACAACAACAACGTTTTATTGAGTATATATACGAAAGCAATAGAGTAGTTACCATTATCTGGCTCATAATTGTAATTCGCTAGACTAAAATTGAGCAGACTGAATAGAATTAATTAGGATTTTTATGATTTTTGGTTTTCTCTCAATGATCAATTACAATTCTGCGTGTTAGATCCAGCATGAGACACAATAATAAAAGTTTTAGGTTTGAACCAACAAGTTTATTGAGTTTAATTTCTCATAATAAACAAAATTTTTTTTTTAACGGTGTTCATGCTCCATGTAGGAGCGTTGCCAGGCTATTCAGCTTTGAATATTCACAACAGCGTCATTCGCAACAGCGACATAATTACCATGGCAGCCGATTTTTTTAAGGTCGTTTATTACGTCAGTCTCCCATTGTAGTCATGATCTACCTCGCGGTCACCCACTCCCTGGGGTGCTAACGTACATTTTTCTCGTAATCGGCTCGTAGAACATGCCCAAATCAAGCAATCCTATTAGAACGGATGCAACCTATTATATCAGGACCCTCAAGAAGGTGTCTGATCTCAAAGTTATATCGGGTTCTATACTCTCCATCGTCTATCTTAAGTAGACCAAAAATGTAGCGTAGGATCTTACGCTCAAATACAGATAAATGCGATTCGTCATTTTGGGTAAGGGTCCACGATTGTGACCCATACATCTCAACCGGTCTAATTAATGTCTTGTATAACTTGAGCTTGGTGTTAGTTGATACGTACAGTGATCCAGGGAGAGGTTTAATTTTTTTTTTTAATAAAAAGTGTTGTGTAGTAGGTGTTGTAAGTGTTTATAATTACAAAATGTGTCACAACACATAGATACCTTTTAACACCTTATAGGTCCCACAACAACTTGGGTCTTGAGGTATAGGTGGACGCTTTTTTTAAATCTTTGTGGATTGAAGGCACTCGAAACTATTGATTCGGGCAAAGCATTGTACGATGTACGCACAAAGAAATCCCTTTGCATTTTATTACTAGTGAGTAATCTCGACAGTCCGACCGCCTGCACAAACCGATTGACGAGTCAAACGGGGAAAAACATACGTCTGAGGCATTATGGACCTGATTTCATCCGAGCACTGCTGGTGACGATATTTATAAAAAACAACGAGATCAGCAACAGTGCGACGATGTTGTAGAGAATCATCAATCAAGATCTAATGTTAAATTTCGATCACCAATAATTCGTATAGCACGCTTTTGAACATAGTCCAAAAGAGCTATGATAGTAACAGATGCAGCGCCCCAAACTTGACAACAATACTCCATACAGGGACGAATATAGGACTTATAAATGTGGAGTAATTGATGCGAAGTAAAATATTTTTTACATCTATTGAGGAGGCCGAGTTTTCTTGACGCGCTCTTTGCATGGCCATTATATGATCGTTCCAGAGTAAGTCATTGGATATTGTGAATCCCAATAAACGAATGCTTCCACATTCGTCTATTTGGTCGTCACACATATTAATTGAAATATCGTTGGGAAACTCGGTCTTTGATCTGGAAACAATCAATAGCTGTGTTTTGGTGGAATTAAAATTGATCAAATTTTTGTCACCCCAATCGGCAACTTTTTTTAGGTCCTCGTTTACATTTATGGCAGCGTCTCTCCGGACGGGATTTATTCGTTCATGCATTTTACCCTTTGAAGATAGGGGGACCAATGACTTGTGCAGTGTACTATCATCTGCAAAACTATTTATTGGGTTACTGGTGATTTGCAACAGTTCGTTGATATAAATTAGGAATAAAGTGGGAGATAAAACTGAGCCTTGGGGTACACCAGCGTTAATTAATTTGGACTCAGAAGAAAAACCATCTATAGATACCGAGATGTATCGGTTAAACAGAAAATTTTGAATCAACTTCACGGCTGTGGGATGAAAACCGTACGCAACGAGCTTGTTGATCAAGTTGGCATGCCAGATCCGATCAAATGCTTTTGAGATGTCTAATGCGATCACGTACGTTTCACCACCTTTCTCAAGTATGCTATTCCAAAGATGTGCTACATAGCTCAATAGATCGGTTGTTGATCTTTTGTTTCTAAAACCGTATTGGCTGTCAGATATCAAATGGTTGTCTTCCAAAAATTTGGATATGTGTGAATTAATATAGTGCTCGTATATTTTAGACAAAACTGGAAGTAAGGCTATTGGTCTATAGTTTGAAATATCACATTTCGTTCCTTTTTTTGGGACAGGCCAGCTTCCAGCAGGATGAAAAAATACCAGATTTATAGGATTTATAGAATATTTTGGTGAGAGTTGGTGCAAGTTCTTTTGAAAATGTTTTTAGAATAACAGGAGGAATGTTGGCCAGACCAGAGGCTTTGTTGTTGTTTAACCTCCTTAAAAGTTTTTCGACAATTTTGGGTTTGAAATGTAATTGTTTCATATTAACTCCTGAAGACTGGATTTGGGGTATTTCTTTAGGAGTTTCTAAAATTGTTGAATTTGAAGCAAAGCGTTCCGCGAACAATGCAGCTTTCCTTGCAGGGTCAGTAATGATTGAGTCACCATCAATAATAGGAGTGATAGAAGATTTAGTACCACAATTCAAAGAATTAATGGCACTGTAAAAACTTTTGTCAGCAATTGACATACTCGAAAGTTTTGCCGCTTTCACTCTGTCAATCTCTGCTTTTTCGTTTTCAATTATCTGGTTTGATACTTTATTAGCCTTTAAATATTGGAATCGATTAACAGAGTTCTTTTTATGAATCCAAATAATAAATAATCTACGTTTGTTTCTAAGAGCCAATTTGGCTGCTTTCGAAAACAAATAGTTTTGTTGGGGTTTCATTATTGAAAAGGGAACGAATTTGTTAATACCGAATAGAATGGTTTCAGTTTTGAGCAGGAACATTTACATCGTGTCAGTATAAAAACAATGACGATCAAAAGGGAAACCTTGAAAAAAAACTTCGGAGACCATTGGTATTCATTTTTGAAAAGTGAAATATTTTACGGGGTTTGGGAACTCTAGTTTGTAGTAAATCAGTTTTGATAATTGATGTAATTAGATAATGGAGAATTTCCAATACTACCCTTATCGACATCTACACTCGTAATATCTGGCATAGATGTGAGATAAAGGTCTAAGAGAAAACTTTTATCACCGCCATTACGGGGAGTTAAAGTTGGGCTTTTTACAATCTGCGTCAGGTCGTGCGATGCTGCAAATATTTCTGCCTGCCTTCCCTTGTTGTCGTCGTCGGTCATTTTGAAAAATTCTAACCACGAATTGTTGTGGACGTTGAAGTCACCGGTAACCTCACAATTTTGAAATTGTGCTCTAATTTCGTCGACAACATTAGTCAAGAGACTAAAAAAATTGGGATTATGTTTGTTTGGGGACCGGTATAAAGCTATTGTGAAAAAAGAAATTTCAGGTAGACAAACCTTTAATACTACTGTGCTGTAGCCATCACCATATACTTCATAATTTGAAAAGCGTTTATGTGCAACACTCTCATGAATGTATGCACTTATTGCACATACACCTTGATGAAGTTTAAAAGCTGTTTCAAGCCTATATTTGGGATTTAGTGTTACGTCATAGGGATAGTTTTCCGAAACTTGCGTTTCTGTAAGAAAAAGAATATGCGGTTGGTCGTGCTCGAGATGATGTTGCACGGCGTCACGGTTGGCATTCAATCCACAAATATTTTGGATGTGTATTTTAAATTTTTTATCAAATGTAGTCATTTGATCAAAATATAATTTGTTTTAAAAATGGATAACTAAACAATAAATCCTATCATATAATAAAATATGACATAGGCCAATATTTCATGATAGGATGTAAGAAATAATAAACAGGTGAAAACAAAATTTTTAAAAAGTTTAAAAGGTTACTAACATATTTATCCATATTGTTCCAACGAGTTAAAATGCAATAAAAGTCACCAACAGACCTTCGTCTATACTGTTAGAAGTCTATATACAACTGGGGGCGACAGGTGCCCAGAGGCTGGTACTTTTCATGATTTGACCCTACATGAGCCCTCTCTAGTGTGTACCCACCAGAGGGTGCTAATAAGGGAGCACCTTCCCGCGACCCGGGCGGCTAAGCCAAGGTTCCCGTTCCCGCTAGACATAACAACAGGTTTACGGTTTGCAATAGCAGGCTAGAGCCCACTATAGCTCAGGTACCTCGGGTTCGCCAAGTCCCGTATCATGGTCTAATCAGACCAGTGACCCCTGAGGTAGAAAGTTCGATTACCTGCAGCGACTCGAGCTTTTATATCTGTAAGTATGCTGTTGTTTGAGTCAAGCATTGATCCCAAATATTTAAAAGATTCAACTCCCTCAATTCTTTCATCGCCACACATCAAATCTTTCTTCTCAGCCTCTCTTGAAACATTCATATGTTTGGTTTTATTGTAGTTAATTTTTCTAGCACCACTTTATTGACCAATTTTTCTAGCACCACTCTCAAGCTTGAAAGTCTCACTCATAACAGCTTCACTTCGGCCGAGGATGACAACATCATCAAATTATGCGGTCATCTGTACTGAGTTTATTGACAAAATATTGTTGTTAGTCGGTAGTTTCTTTTGACGGCAGACATATACCAAGGCTAAATTAAATAGTATAGGAGAGATAGATAGCATCACCTTGTCTTACACCAGAGTCGACTTTAAAAAACTTTGATATTTCGTTCTCTACTCGTACACAGCATTGAGAGTTCTGTACTGTCATTTTGCATAGTGAAACCAGTTAACCAAGGATTCCCATTGACACCAGAGCAGACCATAAAGTCTCTCGTTCGAGAGAGTCGTAGGCCTGCCTGAAATCAATGAAGAGTTGGTGCACAGGTATGTTGAACTCTCGGAACTTTTCCAAAATCATCCTTATCGAGAAAAGTGGATCGGTGGTACCTCGGCCCCGCTGGAAGCCACACTGATATTCTCCAAACATTTGTTTAGCAAAAGAATTGATTTTTGATAGCAAAATGTAAGAAAAGATCTTATATGCTGTGTAGAGCGATTCCTCTGTAGTTTGCACATTGTAGGCGATTACCTTTTTTATGGATTGGTATCAGCATAGCTGTGTTCCAGTCCTGTGACATGGTTTCAGTCCTCTAGACCATTTGAACAAGTTCAAACAATTTTAAGGATAGAGTTTCACCACCATGTACAATCATTTCGGATGTTATATTGTCGATACCAGGTGCTTTATTGCGTTTTAATTTTGACAGCGCCACTTCGAATTCCCCTTTGGTTGGTTCATCTACATGTACCTTTGACGCATGAATTAGCTTTGCTCGTCGCCCGACTTGTTGCTGGTCACTTAAGTTGAGAAGATTTTCAAAATAAGCGACCCTAAAGTATCTAAAATATTTTTAAGGTCTACTTGTAGCTCCCCATCTTCGTTTTGAATAGCAGTCGATCTAGTTTGAGGGCCCTTCTGGTGTTGCGTCCCTGCAGACATTTCAGACAGCAATCTCTTTTGTATTGACTATCGTCAAGACATGCTTGATCCATCCATGGCTTCTGGGAGTGGTTTTGTGGTCGTCCAAGTATTCCCTCAGCAGCGCTTAAAACAACATCTTTGAGCAAATACCATGACTTATCGACGTCTCCATTAATGGTTTCTGATTTCTCCAATATTTCGGCAATATGGTTTTGATATCTCTCTTCTGTTTCAGCATTTTTTAGTGATGAGATGTTAAAACGTTTCCGTTGATTGAATTTCGGAATGCTTGGGTTTGGGAAGTGGAACCTTATTTTAGCACATACAAGAAAGTGGTCACTTCAATGTATGCACGTCTAAAGGATCGCACATCCAGAACACTCGAAAAGAAACGTGCTGTTACTAGAACGTGATCAATTTGATTTCGAGTGTTTCCATTCGGTGAGACCCAAGTCTGTTTATGAATCGATCGGTGCCGAAAGAAAGTACTGGAAAATCTCAAATTATTTGATAATGCAAACTCAGTCATTCTCTCACCATTATCATTCGAATTCAAATGCAGACTGTTGGGACCCACCACATTTCTATAAGAGATATCTTTTCCAACCTGCCCATTAAAGTCACCAAGAACCATAATGAAGTCGCGTGTGGGTGTTTGTTTCATAACCTCTTCCAGTGCTATGTAGAGTGTATCCTTCTCTCGACGGTCTTAGCTTCAGTAGGTGCATGCACGGCAATAAGAGAAATATTGTTATATGTACCACGTACACGTAGGTAACAAATCCTCTCACTGACCGGGATGATGAATCACGGCTTCTTGTATGCGTGCACCGACAAGAAAGCCAATTCCAAATTCTCTTCGAGAAGGATGACCACTACAGTATAGAGAGTGACTATCCAAATCTTGTTTTCCTATTTTTGGCTGTCTAATTTCTTGCAGAGCTATGATATCCATCCCACGCCTCTCAGCCTCTGTTTCTAGACTTATAAAAGCATCAGAAGCGCTCAGGCTGCGCACGTTCCTATTCGGTAGTCTGGTCCTTTTTCACGTCCAGGTAAAATTCTGTTTTTGTCTGTTATTCTTTTCTGATTTCCAAATTTAACAAATAATTTTTTTCCGGGGTTAGGGTGTTAACTTTAGGCCCAACCCAAATTGTCATGAATGGGTCCGTTCTGCATCTTAAAGTTACCAGAAACAACCTTTTTACACGTTTATATAGCGAGCCGCAACCATGATTGGCTAAGCAGTTTTAACTCTGCTTGTCTCCGGTACACCAACCAAATTCTTTCAGCATTAACCAGGCAGCACGGCGTGGACGTCGAATTTCGGATTTCACTACCCAAAATTAAACAACATTTTAGTTAATTAAAAAATCTTTAATTTTAGTCTTGTGAATTATAATTCACAATTCATAAAAAAAATTCACTTAAAATATATGCCTACATAAAACATTCTTTGCAACATAGAAAAACTAAGGAGGTAAGTTATAACGTGAAAATTACTTTATTTCTACTATAATATACATAAGAAGCACAGTGAAGTTAACCTACAGTAATCTAACAACTGTTTCAATACAATTATAGTAATCTCATTTAAAAAGCATTCACAATTTTCGGAAAAAAACAGCAAACAGATTTATTAAAACAATGACGATTAATCAGTTTTGCTTTTCGATTAATGGATATTAATTGTTAACTTTAAATGAGAAAATGATTTATCGATTAATTACCCCCCGATAATAGTTATCCCTCCCCCCCCCCCCCCCCCCCCACCTTCCCTAAATTTGTGACCCGTTGTCTGAGTCAAAATTATTCAATCGTTAAATAACAAATTTAATTTAACAATATAACCAAGTGTCCTTACTGTTATAAGAATGTCTAACAGCAATTTTTTTCCTGCAAATTACATATATAAATATCGTAGAGGGAAATCAGTACAGCAATATCTCAATCAATGCGTACATTTTTTTCAATGCGTATTGATCAACATTCCGCAAAACGAAATGTTGGTACTTTTGACTTTAATAAATGTTCTTTATTTATTGCAGGTAACGGGGGTTTTAATTTTAATCTTAACATCAACTGACGGCGGTCCGAACACGTCGGAACCTAGTGAACCAAAGGTCCAGCGTCATTTTAATCGTGCAATGGCTATGCGCTCACTTAAAGGTTTTCCACCTCGTTCATTGAGGCATAGAAAATAGAATTACAGTTTTCGTTGTTTTTTTGTAAATTCTATATATACATAAATAGATTTTTTTTGTAAGTCGCAAAATATTTGGGAAATTCAATAACAAAAAGTTGTTTGAATCACCAAAAGAATAATTGCTGCATAAAAATTAAGAAGAAAACATTTTGATTATATAATGAGGGATACAAATCAATTAAATGTATTTTCAACATCCTTTTTTGTATCGGTTCTCCCGGTTTGCAAATACTTGTAATTCAAAGAAAATTATTAATTTTGGAAAAACCATTAATATTAATTAATTAACTAATTGTGATATTTGTAACTTTTTTTTTGTTTTTTCTTTTAATGTTGACATATACTCATTTTTTATATTCTTTTTCTTTTCTGTTTTATTTATGGCGGTTGAATATTTTGAGGTTGAATATTTTTTTGTACAGATATGTGGTTGTTTTATGACAATGAAATTGTAAAAGATATAATTTGAATTTGAATGAAATTTAAGATTGATAAAGAAAATGTTAATTAATGTTTGTTTATGTTTATGAAAACATTGCCAGCAAAATAAAGCACATATTAAATATAAAAACACTCATTTTATGCGCACGCATGAAATCCTAATTCAAAATTTTGGCATACATATTCGTTCGATTTTAAGTTAACTTTTCAAATACAAATACAATACTGGTTTTGTAAACATTATGCGGTTGAGAAACAGATGACTTTATTAATTTTGAGCTCGTTACCTAAGCTCCATATTAAATTGATTGTGTATTAGGAGTAAAAACAAAACTTTTATTGCTTCTCTAGAACGACCTAATAGTTTACAATGTCATGTCAACTAGGCTTTTAAATGGGACTATTCGTCACGAGCTTGATTTGATTTTGGAAATCGATTGAACTTATAACATAAGTAATATATGATTAAAATTTCAGTTTTTATATAAGTAACAAAACATTTTGTAGTAAAGAACAAGACTTTTTTATTAAGTAATTATTTTAGCTTTAAAATTGAACAAAATAATGAAATTTAGTTCTTCTATGTGAAACCACAATTTAAAAAAAAAAAAAGTACCATAAAATAAGCAAGGGCTAGAAGCTCCAACTGGAATTGTTATTTAGGCCATATCCTAGTTTAGGAGCTATTCATAAAAATTTTTTTTTTTTATTTTTAATTAATTATTTAGGTATAATCAAGTAATTATTGATTAAAATAAAAGTGCGGAAACACCGCAAAAAAAAGATATAGCCATTTGAAAAAAAAATATTTCATACAAAAAAGGGAAATATAGGGAAGGGAGGGGGCGGGGACTCTCAAATCGATCCGAGCTACCCCCATATACCCTATATTATCCAAAAATGCATCAAAAAAGCTAAACTTTAAACACTCACAACTTTTTCCAGGGATGAGACCGAGGCAATTTTTCACTTGTTTTGAGCTTGTCTCGTCAAGACCTTTACAATTATACCACTCTCGACCCGATCCCCGAGCTACCACCATATAGCCTATATTTCCCTTTTTTGTATGAAATATTTTTTTTCAAATGGCCATATCTTTTTTTGCGGTGTTTCCGCACTTTTATTTTAATCAATAATAACTTGTTTATACCAAAATAATTAATTAAAAATAAAAAATAAAAATTTTATGAATAGCTCCTAAACTAGGAATTAGCCTTCGCCTTTGTGACAAGCAGGTAGCAAAAGTTATAACAAATTGTATGGTAACAAAAACGTTACAAATGTTGATATAAAAAATGAAAATAGTATATTTTGCTTCAATTCAATTTGTTCTATCGTTAAGTATTAGGGATGTTCAGTAAAATGCATATATAAAATGCTTGCCAAACAAATAGCATGTTATTTTTGGAGTAAAAGTTTTTTTTTTGTGTTTCGGCAAACTTTTCTTCTATTAAGTTGAAAGTAATACAATATAAATTTGAAAAATCACAATTGTACTTAAAATAATCGAATGTGATTGTGAGTGACTGTTAAATAACTCGTTACTGTAAAAACAAATAATTAAAATTAACCAAATTACAGTCGATTATTTCAAATATTTTAAAAATATTTATATAATAAAAACATAAAATATATACATTTAACGAAAGAATTAGGAGATTATTGAGATTTCGTAATTATAATTTATTTTACTCATTTATAAATTATATTCCAATAACAACCCAGTGAACACATCACATAAATATGGCATCACGTGAAGGTCATACACACATGTATGACCTGCATGTGATGTCATATTTATGTCATGTGTTCACGGGGAACTTAATTTAATAATGTTTTTTAAAATTGTTAATAATAATTATATTTTTTGCTAATAATTTAGTACTAATAAGTGATATTACATATTTAAACTATTAAATTAAGTTGTGGAGAGAAAGTGAGATTGATTTATCAAAATAGAAAATTAAAACAAAAGCTTGTTGAAAAATTGGAAGGAAAAGAAGGACCAAAGAAAATTTTGACTTTTTTATACTATATTTTGTTTTTTGATTGTTGACATTTTTTTAAACTTAATTTAGTTTTTTAATTAATATAATTTTTTTGTTTTTTTTTTTTCGTTTAAAAAAAAAAACAACTTCGCCATTTTTTAACGATTTTTTTGATTAACACTTTATTTTTACATAAAATTTTAATTGAACATAAAAAATTTGTGTTTTTTTATATGACTAGAAAGTAGCCCGTGTGCATTGTTACTCTCAAGGATCTTTTGAAATGGATTGTTACGTTGGTTACGGGCCGAAAAAATATAAACATCTTTTATTCTATTAGGTTGTAATGGTTCGATAGGATCTTAGATTATGAAATATACAGGATAAGCAATATTTTATATATTTTGTGTATGTACACTAGGGTTATGACTTTTTCATGACCTCATATACCTGTGCCGTAATATTATGAACTTTTATCTACATTTCAAGAAAAAAATAATTTTTTTTTAAATTTTTTAAAAAACATCGTCCCCACATCAAAATTAAATATAAGGCAACTTATTATATAAGCATTCATTATATCAATATATGTATAGGATTTCACTTTTTTTTATTTACAAGCATTCATTATATCAATATATAGGATTTCACTTTTTTTTATTTACTCAAGGTTAGACATTTTTAGTGTTAATTATAAAATTTTTTAAATCAACGTTTCTGAATATCAGAAGATACCATGCTAACAAGGATAAGGATTCTAAATTAACATTATAACATAGATCGATTTATTGCTCACAATGTGTGTGTTTTATTGTAAATATTTGCATTTTTTATACAAATCTTTTAACAACTAATTTTTATTGCGCGTTCAGCATTCTTATTGCTTCTTTGTATTTTAATTACTGAAGAGAGAGCCTTCAGTTCAGTTACTTTTGAAACTTTGCAAAGCTTTTTTATATGGATGCCATATTTCAGATATTCTGTTGAAATCATTCTTGTTATATATTTGATTTAAAAACCATATCAGACCATTCATACCATATTAATGAACAAACTTCTGTTGTAAAACTGATGTAATTAAAGTAATTAACAACAGATGAAAAACGTGTTCTAGACAGAGTTGTGAAAACTTGACCATTTTTGATTTTCCTGAAACTTGGCATGTAAGTAGTATGGACAAAATAAAAAATACAACTTATTTTAAAATTTTTTTAAAGTGCTTAGTTTAAGCATAGGGGGCACCACAACATGCATGAAAAATGAAAATTCTGCCAATCCGATGTAACTTTGAAATTAAATTGCTGAAGAACGGCTATACCGATTTCATCAAACTTTTTTTGTTTGATAGATGATTAGTTAGTCCTTTGAAAAAAAATTAATTAATTGTTTTTATAATTAATTTTTAAATAAAAATATTAAAAAAACTTTTTTAAAGATGGCGCTAGGGTCGAAGATCAATTGGAATTTAATAAATTTTTTTTTTTGAAAATAGTTCTATCCTTACTCTAAAATATATCAAATTAACTCAGAGGCGTTAATTTTTGTTCTTGAGATATTTAATTTTAAAGATTTTTAGTACGACTGAAATTCGAATTTTTCTTCATTTTTTCAAACAACTTCCATTAACAAAAAATTTTAAAATCAATTAAATTTTAACTTTTTTTTCAAATATAGCTCTACTTACTTTAAAATATATCAAATTTACAAAGAGGCGTTAATTCGTGTTCTTGAGATATTTAATTTTAAAGATTTTTAGTCCGATTAAAATTCTAATTGTACATTATTTTTTTTTGAACAATTTATATCATCAAAAAATTTTAACCACTGAAGTTCGAGAAAATAATGAACAATTAGAATTTTAATCGGACTAAAAATCTTTAAAATTAAATATCTTAAGAACACGAATTAACACCTCTTTGCAAATTTGATATGTTTTAAAGTAAGGTTAGAGCTATATTTAAAAAAAAAAAGTTAAAATTCAATTGATTTTAAAATGTTTTGTTAATGGAAGTTGTTTGAAAAAATGAAGAAAAATTCGAATTTCAGTCGTACTAAAAATCTTTAAAATTAAATATCTCAAGAACAAAAATTAACGCCTCTGAGTTAATTTGATATAATTTAGAGTAAGGATAGAACTATTTTCAAAAAAAAAAATTAATTAAATTCCAATTGATCTTCGACCCTAGCGCCATCTTTAAAAAAGTTTTTTTAATATTTTTATTTAAAAATTAATTATAAAAACAATTAATTAATTTTTTTTCAAAGGACTAATTTATTTATTTATTTATTTATTTTATTGTTAAGTAAAAGAAACCTAACAATTTAAATAACCATATGAGGAAAAATGCTATTGCATGGCATACTAATAACAAATTACAATTACATTACAGAAAATCAATAAAAATTAACAATTATAACAATTACAACAAGTACAAAAATAACAAAAATATCAACAAAATAGTAACAGAAATAATCTCAAAAAGGAAAAAAAAAAAAAAAAAAAAAAGAGAAAAAGAGAAAAAAACAAAAAATAATAGAAAACGAGTTTATCAATTATCAAGAAAAATTCCACGTAAGTGAACAACTACAGTCAGCGTCAAAAAAAAGTGTACAGCAAATAGTTCAACATTTACGGACTAATATATCTTAAAAGAAGAATGGAAAAATAAAATACATTTCATTTTTAATTGTATTAATTTTAATTGTTTTTAATTGTATTAAGTATCAGTTTATTTTAACAAAAACAAAAATTCAATTATTTGTTGTTATCCTTGTAATTTTAAAAAAATTGCAAAATGCTCTGATTTTACGCGTCAAAAAAAAGTGTACACTCTCACATTGTTTGATTGTTTTTTGTTATAACGGGATTTCCGATTTTTTCAACTAATTTTATTTTGTTTTGTTGCATTGTCGATACCTTCGTGTCAAAGATCCGTGCAGTTATTATTATCCCAATAATAATAATTTAATATTATTCAACATGGCCAAACAAACTACAATAGAAACACGTAATTTAGTGGTAAAATTAGCATCTCAAGGCAAATCTATGAGGGAAATTGCTAGTATTATCGACAGAAGTCATAATATTGTGAAAAAAATACTATTCAAATTCAAACATTTGAGAAGTGTAGAAGATCTTCCCCGTTCTGGCAGGCCGCCAATTTTGTCAATTGTGGACAAAAGAGCGATAGCGCGAAGGGCTAGGGCTAATCCCTCTGAAAGTGCAGTCAGAATAGCTGAGAAACTCACAGAAACATTAGGAGCAGGAATAAGTTCCAGTACCGTTTGCCGTGCTCTGCATGAAAATGGGTTACATGGTAGAACTCCGAGAAAAAAATCAGTTAATTCTAAGAAAAACCAAAAAAAGCGTCTCGGATATGCAAAAAAGCATATATTTGAAGACATTACTATTTGGAATAAGTGCTTATTCAGTGACGAGTGTAAAATAGACATTTTGTATAATAAAAATATGCTTTTTTGCATATTCGAGACGCTTTTTTCGGTTTTTCTTAGAATTAACTGATTTTTTTCTCGGAGTTCTACCATGTAACCCATTTTCATGCAGAGCACGGCAAACGGTACTGGAACTTATTCCTGCTCCTAATGTTTCTGTGAGTTTCTCAGCTATTCTGACTGCACTTTCAGAGGGATTAGCCCTAGCCCTTCGCGCTATCGCTCTTTTGTCCACAATTGACAAAATTGGCGGCCTGCCAGAACGGGGAAGATCTTCTACACTTCTCAAATGTTTGAATTTGAATAGTATTTTTTTCACAATATTATGACTTCTGTCGATAATACTAGCAATTTTCCTCATAGATTTGCCTTGAGATGCTAATTTTACCACTAAATTACGTGTTTCTATTGTAGTTTGTTTGGCCATGTTGAATAATATTAAATTATTATTATTGGGATAATAATAACTGCACGGATCTTTGACACGAAGGTATCGACAATGCAACAAAACAAAATAAAATTAGTTGAAAAAATCGGAAATCCCGTTATAACAAAAAACAATCAAACAATGTGAGAGTGTACACTTTTTTTTGACGCGTAAAATCAGAGCATTTTGCAATTTTTTTAAAATTACAAGGATAACAACAAATAATTGAATTTTTGTTTTTGTTAAAATAAACTGATACTTAATACAATTTTTAAAAATGAAATGTATTTTATTTTTCCATTCTTCTTTTAAGATATATTAGTCCGTAAATGTTGAACTATTTGCTGTACACTTTTTTTGACGCTGACTGTATATTAATTTTAAATTTATTAAAGTTAGTTTCGTTCTTTATTAAAGTTGCGAGTTGATTAAATTTAGGCAGCCCTCTATATAAAATATTATTATTAGACGCACAAGACAAAAAGAACTCCGGAAGGAAAAACGAACGCCTCCTAGTATAATGACTATGAATCTCACAAGCACGAGTTATGGAAAAACTATGTTTTATACGGGAGTTTATTATATTGTAAATAACGATGAGAAGTTCTTTTTCAATTAAGATATTCAAAGGAAGAAACTCATCAAATAACAGCCGTAGGATAGCGAATAGGTAGGTTCCGTACGTATTTGATAGCCCTTTTTTGAAGTATGAATAGATCATGTAATAAAAACTCTGAGGCACCACTCCAAACAGGATTCAAGTAAACTAAATGAGATAAAATGTAAGCATTATAAATCGATTTTAAGCATTCCAAAGGAACAATATTCCTAATCTTCTTAAGTGCAAAAATATAAGGAACAATTTTACCTTTAATGTGACAAATATGATCATTCCACTTGAAATTAGCATTTAATTGGAGGCCCAGATAGTTAAAACTATTAACCTTAGCAATAGTACTATCACAATAAGAGATAAAATAGTTGTCATGCTGCGAACTATTAACATTACGTTTTTCAAAAACCATAAATTTTGTTTTAGAAGTATTAAGTGATAATTTATTTTGGGTAAACCATACAAAAAGAATATTTAGATCATTTTGCATATCTACATGGAGCTGTTGTTTTGTTTTACAAGAATAGACTAGCGCAGCATCGTCAGCATATAAATGTATTCTACCTTTTAACGGCAGAGAACAGATATCATTTATATATATATTGAACAGCAAAGGACCCAAAATAGAGCCCTGTGGAACACCTTTTTGCAACTGATTATTTTTGCTACTACACAGACCAACAGAGACAAACTGTTCTCTATTTCTCAAATAACTTTCAAAAAACTTTAATGCTTGTATAGAAAATCCTATTCTAGCAAGCTTTGATAACAAGATCAAATATATAACAGAGTCAAAAGCTTGTTTAATGTCCAGGAAAATACAAGAAACATAGAAATTTTTATCCAATTCTTGACTAATGAATTATCTATCAAACAAAAAAGAGTTTGATGAAATCGGTATAGCCGTTCTTGAGCAATTTAATTTCAAAGTTACATCGGATTGGCAGAATTTTCATTTTTCATGCATGTTGGGGTGCCCCCTATGCTCAAACTAAACACTTTAAAAAAAATTTAAAATAAGTTGTATTTTTTGTTTTGTCCATACTACTTACATGTCAAGCTTCAGGAAAATCAAAAATGGTCAAGTTCAAATTTCAACTTTTTCACCTGCGTAGATCACGTTTTTCATCAATATAGAGTAGTGAGTGCGTATTAAATAAAACGCGGTTATGTATTTTAACATTATATGAAAGTGTGTATTTGACATTCCATTTTAACAAACATAAAAGTGTTACCAACATAACAATAATAATTCTATTTTCAACACTCCCACTAGAATTTATATAATTCAAAATTTCATCCCTAAAGCTTTTGAACACTTTATATGTTTCATAGAACTCAACGGTTTCGTCAACACATCGCATATCATCTGTAGGTAGGTATCTCGGTTGAATCTTCTTTTCGTTTATTTTTTCTCGAATAAAATGATGCTTGACGTCTATGTGTTTCGTCCTAGGATGATAAACACCATTTGAACTTAATTGAATGGCACTTTTATTATCGCAATATAACGGAACATGTTCTGTAGTGTTTTTTATAAGTTCCATTTGAAGACCTTTCAACCACAATGCCTCTTGTATTGCAGAAATCATAGACATATATTCCGCCTCGGTTGTTGATAATGCCACTGTTGGTTGTTTCTTCGAATTCCATGAAATTGCACCATTTTGATATACAAACGCATATCCCGTTGTGGATCGCCTCTGATCTATATCGCTTGCCCAATCCGCATCACAGTAACCAAACAGATCCGTATTTTGATTGTTTAACTCAAGTTTTGCTTTTGACGTTCTTTTAATGTATCTCATGATCCGCTTTACCGCACTCCAGTGTGGTTTACCGGGATTGTTATTAAAACGACTCCATCATATTCACTGCAAAACTTATATCTGGTCTGGATATCTGGGATGCAAACAAAATACATCCAACGGCTTGCTGATAAGGTGTACTTTGCATCTCATTGCAGTCTTCTTGAGTTTTGGGACACATTTCACTTGACAACTTTTGATTTGCATCTAACAGCGTAGAAACAGCCTTGCAATCAGTCATATTAAACCTAGCCAAGATTTCTGTAATGTACTGCTCTTGGTCGATCCAAATCTTACCCGCTTCCCTATCGCGTGTGATTTGTATCCCTAATACGTAACGAGCAGAACCAATATCCTTCATTTTGAATGATGTCATTAAACTCCTTTTTAAATCATTTTTAAATTTTTCGTCATTAGAGAATATCAAAAAATCATCTACATATACGGCAATTATCATAATTTGTTTACCCTGAATTTTGAAGTAAACACATGGGTCACTTTTGATTTTTCTAATCCAAAATTTGTCAAAACATCATCCAGTTTCTTGTTCCATATTCGGCTGGATTTTTTAAGCCCGTATAGTGATTTTCTAAGACGACATACTTTTTTGTTCCTTGCGAAACATTCAGGTTGGATCATATATATTTCTTCTTCCAACTCTCCTTGGAGGAACGCTGTGACCGCATCCATTTGGTCAATATCTAAATTATACTTTGCTGACATCGCTAATAAAAAACATATTCTGCTATATCTCACGACAGGTGAATATGTTTCCTCGTATTCCCCTTTTTTTGAGCACAACCATAGGCGTAACTAGGTAGGGGCCCAGAGGGCCCGGCCCCCCCTAGACGAATTTTGGCCCCCCCTAGAACACAAAGTTCATGAAGTATATATAACAGTTTGGGAAAATGAAAATGTAATGTATTTCTTTACTAAGGAATTTGCTGTTCAAAATTATTTCAAAACGTACAATTATATTATTCATGATATTATTCATATCACTGATCTTCATTTAAATTTAATAAGGAAGTTTAATAAGCACTACCAATAATATTTCCACAAAAGTATCTATAAAATGGTCGTTTATCTTATCGGTTCACCATAGTAGCGAAGTTTAAAAAAGCAAACATTTTCTTTCCAACATGTGATGTGCCAGATGTCAGAATGTCAAATGAATTCATAATTTCTGGAAAACCACACCTTCCATTTTTTCAACGAAAAACATCACAATAAGAACAATATAGACTTCGTTTAAAAAAATACGGTCTCATTGCTCCATAAAACCTAAAACCACACCGAAACACCAACACTACTCGTAGTTTTAAGTTTGTTTGGCAAGATTACTTTTACTTAGGCGCCAGCCAATTTTTTTTAGTGCACTTTTATAAGCATATTATAAAATCTTTTTTTGAAAATCAGTCCCGGGGGCCAAGATATAGGGCTTTGAAACAAAAAATATCGTATAAAACAGGGTTGTGCCGTAGACAAAATAGATTACTTTACATGTATAGATTACACATAGATTACGTGTAAATTACGCGAGTTATTTTCGTGTAATCTATAATGTAAACTATAATGTAATCTATTTAATTGATATGTGAATTCTAAAATTTTTTAGCAATAAATTAACTTTTTTCAAGATCGCAAGATCTTGTTTTTGACAATATTATTGATCATGTCTTTTAAGAAAAAATTTTCAGTAGGGATAATACAATATTTCCACATATTTCTTCATAAATCAAAACTAATAAATTACGCCAAATTTACATAGATGGCATAGATTACATTACATAGATTACATGTAATGTAATCTATTTTAGATTACGCGTAAAGGAACAACCCTGATAAAAATACACTTTTTTTACCAAATGTTGCAATTTAAATGTTAAGTTTGATATACAATTTCAAAGAATCAACATGAATAACTTAAAAAAAAATAATTATAACCTTAGGGGCCCACGTTGACCATTTGAGGCAAGATTGGACTTGAACTTAGGCGCAAGTGGATTTTTTTTTTGTTTTTTTTAAGTAAATAAAGAAAATTTAGTAAAAGGGACAGTTTTGATCTGTTTATCTTATAAGCACATAGGACATAAAGCAGAAATTAAAAAAACAAAAAAAATTCTTTTCAAAACTGTAATTTTGAATGGATTTTGCTTTTTTCAAAGGCCTGTATTTTGGACCCCGGAGCTGATATACAACTCGTTTTGGTATTATTCGCTTCAGTGAGTGATTATGTATCAAATTAAAAAAATCTTGGCGCCTAAGTAGAAGTAATATCCCCGTTTCTTTGTATGATCATTAGCGAATTGACGACGGAATTCGAAGTCTGATGGATTTATTTTTGGAATTAACTGAATTTTGTATGGCTGAAAATGAAGATCGTTGTGCACAGTACTGCATTAAATGGTTGGGGGAGTGCATGATTACTGTAAACAATGAATTGTTATTTTTGAACTATTTTTTATTTTTTCAATAGTTTTAGAGACTAGTACCCTGATTCTATAAAAAATAAGATAATTTGTAAACATGAAAACTGGTAAACTTTGCAAATTTGCGATCGATTTTTTTTATTTTAAATTTTTTTACTACTAAAATATTATCGAAAATTTGTAAACCAGTAAGAGTAGGCTTTGCTTTAGACAAGTTTTCCATTTTACAAATTATCTTACTTTTTATAGAATCAGGGCATGTAATGTAATGTAATGTAATGTAATGTAATGTAATGGAATGTAAAGTTTAATTTAGAAACTAGGAATGTTGATTTTGTATAATTTTTGTTTGTTTGAATGTTACTAAGTGAGGATTTATAAAAATATCATACTGATATAACAATTTATAATTTTATATGATTTTTTTCAATTTTAATTTGTCAAACATGTCGATTTTAAAAGAATATTTTTTTCTTTTAGTTTTGTAATTTAAAGATTTATTATTTACACAAATATATATCTAAATATAAACATAAATAACTGCAAACAACATAGCATAAATAACTGCATTCGAATCGGTAGATGTAGTAGCAACGACGTCAAAGTGACACTAAACCACCGGCTATTTCACCGTTCATATTATATAGGTGCCGGGTCACAGTGGGGTTAAATACAACTATATAGCGGACGGATTTTCTAGGCAAAGGACTAAACTCGATCTTCTACAAGAAATGGAAGCTCTAAGCGAGTCGTTTCGTTCTCAAACAACTAACTTATGACAGGGTTAAATGCGTAATCTATAGGTCGGTGGTCAAACACCATTAGCTGCAAGATAAGCAGGTGAATCTTTCCTAGACTAGACTTACAGCGTTCCAAAAAACTTATAACCTTGAGTAGGCAGAAAACTAATTCATTGTTAAAGTCATCACTGGTTATTGGATCCTTGGAAAGCCCCCAAGTGTTGATTTGCAGGAGCTGTAAGGAGGAGGATGAGGTGGGAACCAGCGTTTCATCTACTTTGCACATGTCCAGCATTCGCCCATTATACGGCAAGCTCATTTTGGAACGCACACATTTAAAACTCTCTTCGACCTGGATAATTTTAAAATCACGCAAATACTTAGCTTCATTAGAAGCTTCAAATGGTTCGAGTTGTGGAACGAGATTCTTTGGTATCACAACTGGCGTATTTTGGTCTAAGTATGTCGTCTTGATGTTGTGTTTTGGTGACAGTCACTGTAACCTAGCCTAACATAAATAATCTAGCAAAAAATATAAATGACCGTAAATTTGAAAATTAACCTGAAATTGACACACCCATTATGTATTAAAAGAAAGAAATAAAAACGGAAACTTTATTTATTATTTTACTAAGCAATATTATTGGGGCCAGGCCCACCCTAGAACAATTTCCTATTTACGCCAATGAGCACAACCTTTAATTACCAAGCTTTGTGTTGCACAATTTTACCATTAACATCTCGTTTTGCTTTAAAAACCCGTTTGCAGTCAATTGGTTTTTTATTTGGTGGTAAATCAACCAGTTCCCACGTCTGATTTTCAAATAATGAGCTATATACTCGTTTTCCATATCTTCTTTCCAAAATTCGCAATCTGCTCTACCGAAATTTTCTTCAGTAGTGGGCGGATCATTCATATCAAATGATATTGTGCTGTAGGAAACATAATCATTTAAGTTTATCGGTTTCGGCACTCTTAATGATCTCCTAACTTCTAGGTTGTTATCAACACTAACATTATTCTGTGAAACATAATCAATATCACAGTCTGGACGAAGAGTAACTTCAACTAATTCATCGCTAGTATAATATGTATCTTCATCAATTTCTTCTGAAGATCTGACCAAATTATTGTCCACAATAGTATCTTCATTGGTGATTATACTGTCAGTTTGTTCTTCCTCCGTATCTCCCACTGAATCAAATTTTGAAAATATGTGATAGTACTCTGGACTATTTAACTGCACATCCGACTGATTTTCGTAATGCTGATTTTCGAAGAAAATAACATCACGACTGATAACTTTCTTCTTCTTTTCGGGATTGTAGACTCTATACCCTTTCGATTCATCACTGTGCCCTACGAAAATACACTTCAGATTTCGTGTCAAATTTTTTCCGTTTCTGTTTTGGCACATGAACATGACAACAGCAACCAAATACTCGTAACCTCTTTAAATTTAGTTTTCTGCCGGACCACATTTCTTCCGGTGTTTTTTGTTCTAATAATCGATGGGGTGAGCAATTAAATGCTGCGGTGTTTATAGATTCAGCCCAAAAATTTTTATCCAGTTTTGCATCAAACACCATGCAACGTGCTTTCTCCACTAGCGTCCTATTCATTCGCTCAGATATACCATTTTGTTCTGGTGTATATACGGTCGTTACCTGATGTTGGATTCCAGATTTACGAAACAATGCTTGAAATGGAGCATTACAATATTCTGAACCATTGTCCGTCCGTTCGTAAAATTTTTATCGTTTTGTTTTTTTGATTTTCCACAAAGTTTTTAAATACGGTGAAACCATTTAAAGCTTCAGATTTTTCTTTCAAAAATTACACAAAAACTTTTCTAGAGTAATCATCTATAAAAACCATAAAATAACGTGCACCTCCTAATGAAGTTTCTTCTATGGGACCACACAAGTCCGAATGTATGATCTCCAAAACTTCACTCGCGCACGTTCCAACATTTTCAAAAGGAAGTCGAGTTTGTTTTCCTTTCAAACAAATTGCACATTGACGAATTTCTATTTTGTTGAAATCAATTCCTTCAGCTTGATCGACTTTTAATTTATGCAGACTATCAAAATTAATATGACCCTTTCTACGATGCCATAAAGTTGCTCGATCATTTACTCGTATACTGCTAGCTGCAAACTCATGTTTGGGTTGACTTAAAACAAACAAGTAATTACGACGATATGCTGTAGCTATCAATTCATTTTCAGCACTATACACTTTAGCCCCTGATTTATCAAAAATTACTTTTTTATCTGTATTAACGATCTGACTAATAGATAAAAGATTTGCACACATATTCGGAACGAACAATACATTTTTGACGTTAACTTCTTCGATATTTTTATCAACATTAATATTTAATTTGATATTACCAACAGCTTCAACTGTCATACGGCAACTGTTAGTAGTTACGACTTCACTGTTCACTGGTTCTGAAATATCGTTTAATAACGTACGGTGCATTGTCATATGTGACGTTGCAGCTGAATCGAAATATCATTCAGTATTATTCACTGCACTCATGAATGATGTATAAAATGTTTTTCCTGACGAGCCTTTTGTTTCATTTTGCCTTTTTTTCGGACAATTCCTTGCAAAATGACCTCGTTTGTTACACTCATAACATCTTACAGATTTAAAATCACCCTTTTTAAATGATGTTTGATTTTGTTGGCAGATACTATTGAGCAATTTCACGCAAGTTCAGAAAATTATTGGGAAATTTTGTCTTGACCCCTTTTAATTTTGATTATTTTTTGTTTATAGATAGTCTTTCATAAATAAAAAATACCAGTTCTCTTAGAATTTTTTTTTTTGACCAGGGTTCTTCACAGGGTGCCCCTCAATTTTTTGCTATTTTGTGATGTGAGTGCATTTTGACGAGCGATTGTAGAAAAACTACTCAATCGATTTTCATAAATGATATGTCGTTGAATAGGTATTAGAACAAAGTTTTTAAAAATGTATACTGTTAATTTTTTTAAATAATTTTTAACGGTGTAACATAAGAAAAAACGGTGTAATTGAAGAAAAGATGTAGCGCCTTGTTTTTTTTTTCAAAACTAAATTGAAGCTTATTTTATATCTAACAACTTGTGAAAGTTTAGTACTAGCAAAATATCGCTGTTTTAAAGATAAAATTCGTTGTGCATATGACTGTCGGGAATCAGTTTTTTTTGTTCTGAAGGAAAATTATAAAAATGGCGTTATAAACTAAGAGATTTTTTTTTTATGTTAAATATCAAATATTTTATTATTAAATGATCTTTTTAAAATATTATAAAAATTATATATGTACAATAAAGAAAATATGAGCAATTTCAGCATAATTCCACAAAAGCGCTTATTACTATGTACATTAAATGAAGCTTATAGGAGTTTAAAAATAAGTTTCCCGTTGTGAAAATAGGATTTACTAAATTCACGTCCCTTCGACCACAAGAATGTATAAAATTATCCCAAGGAGTTCATAATGTGTGCGTGTGTACCATACATCAAAATATGAAACTAATAATTCAACACTCTAAGATGTCTTGGATTACTGATGCTGCTTTCCAGAATTATAAAACATTAATTGACTTTGTTTCATGTGGTGAATTAACAGAAGATTTTCATACTTTGAAGTGCAATGAATGTTCAAAAAAACTTCAACAACTGGAAGAAAAATTACTAAATGATTTTGACGTTAAGGAATCCTCAAGTCAAATATCAACAATGGATTATCACTGATCGATGCAATTTGGATACTTTAATAGAAACTATAGAAAAAATTTGTTTACCGTTTACAAATTTTGATACCACACAACTTTATAGCAAAACAGCAATCTACATTCATTGAGGAAAGAAAATAAATTAGAACCAGGAGAGTGCTTTGTTCAAGGGGATTTTCTGAAAACTACGCCTTCATAATTCAAGATTCGGCTCAAGGTTATCATTATAATAATTCACAAGCTACTATTCATTCATTTGTCATTTATTTTAAAAGTGCTGCAAGAGAATATATACAGCACCGAAGTTTTATACTCATTTCGGATATAAACGATCACAACAGTACTACAGTCCATCTTTTCATTACAAAACTTATTGAATTCATCAGAACGCATATAAATTCTAATATTAGGAATAGTAGATTCTTGTATGAGCTTAGAATGAAGGTAATTTGTGCTGGCATAAATGCACTAACAATTGAAACAGAAATAAAAATCGATTAGCTGTAAATTACGATTTTGGTTTTCATGATTTTGGTTTCATGATGATAAAAATTAATTCAATTATATTTTGCCACTCGGCCAATTAAGTATAAAAATTGTCAAACTTTATATTCATATAAAAATTGTTAAACATTATATCCAATAAATATTGTGATAATATATTTCTGAGTTTTAGTTTTTGTTTACTACATTAAATTAATAAAATACATATTTAAACGTAAACTTAACAGTGGTGACCCCGTTAACGCGCAAAAATATAGCAATATCAATATAGTGTTAAAATATAAACTTGAAATTTTTAAAATAGTTAATACAATTATTTCAAAACCGAGTGAGCATAAAATTAACAAGCTAGATCGCTGAAACAAAATTGGAGCTGTGCACATGTAAAACGACCTCAAGGTCATAAAATCAACGACACCGGTGGTTCCAGTAAATTTAAGGCTTTGACCTTTGGATATCTGGTGCTGTTTATAACAGTGCCAGATAAAAGGTACGTGTTAAAATAAAATATACTTTTTCCTGCAAAAGTTTTGCTGTTTTCGTGAAAATATTTCAGATTAGTGTTACAATTTTAACAAATTGCATTCATCGGACGAGTAATATTCTAAACAGCATCCGTTATATGCATCAAAGTATAGAAAATAAATGAAATCGAAATTAATCAATTTTGGATTGTGTACATGCATCGTCATATTCTTATAAAATTTGGATAAGCAGTACATATCTACAAAGCTGTTATTTCATATCGTACAAACATTTATTTTGGAAGTTTCAACATTGAATTTGATTTTATTTTAAGCAACATTTTTACACAATTGGCGAATATTATTGAATTATGTTAAATGAATTAAGATACATCGATCAAGGGAAATCGTAAGTTTTGAATTATTTTTGTTTCTATTGATTTGTGTTTGCCATCATATCACTCACATCGATCAGTGCTTTTATATATAGCGGTATTATATACAGCTAGCTTGAATACAAGATTTTTTTTATGAGCGTAAAAAATTTATTTACATTTGAAGAATTATTTTACATTTAAAGAATTATTTATTGCAAGATTTACACTAAAATAAGTTTGAAATACGAAAATATTGTATTATATTCAAACATTTTTTATTAACCCTGTTAAAATTATAATTTTTTTTCAAACAAAAAAATCATGATTGATACGGAAAATGATGGGAGCCAAAATGAAGATAAAAAAACATGGGAAGAAAGTTCATTAACTCAAAAACTTCCTCCATTTTGGCCTACAATGCCTGACCTTTGGTTTCTTCGCATAGAAGCACAGTTTCGAAACGCGAAAGTAGTTAAGGACCAATCAAAATTTGATTACGTTTTAGGTGCGTTATCAGAGGTAATAATGTCAACAGTTTCTGATATTTTGCGAAAACCTCCAGATAATAATAAATATGAAACACTAAAAAACGCTTTAATTGACCGAAATTCAGATAGTGCGGAGAAAAGATTAGAACGTCTTCTTAACACAGTCAAACTAGGTAACGAGAAGCCTTCGGTAATGTATCGTACTATGGTAGACCAGGCAGCTACTTTAGATATTGTAAGCGAAAAATTAATTTTCGGAATTTGGAACCAACGGTTACCACCGTCTATAAAGCAAATAATTTCTGTAGTGGACTCTAAAGACATTGAAAAAGTTATATTAATAGCAGATAAAATATTTGACCAATCTCAAAATTCAAACATTTCTGCATCAGAAGCTTCAATGCCACGAAGCTCTAGGTCTAGGGAATCTATTCTTGAAGAAAAGGTGAATGCACTTCAAAACCAAATTTCTGAATTCCAGCTCAAACGTTCGCACACAAGAAATAGAAGCAAGTCCCCACATCCACGCTCACTATCTTTTCATGAAAGAAAATATTCTAAAAACAAGAAAAGATCTAATTCAAATCTTGCAACAGATTCAAATAGTGAACAATATTGTTTTTACCATCGTAAATACGGGTCATGGGCACGTCGGTGCCAGAAGCCATGCGAGTTATTTAAAAAATTTCCAGAATCGGAAAACAAATAGCTTCGGAATCATTGACGACTCCCCTCCGAAGCAACATTAGTCGTCGCCTCTTTATCAAAGACACAAACAATAATTTAGAATTCCTTGTCGACTCTGGAGCGGATGTGTCTACTATTCCTCCGTCTCCTTATACTAAGCTTTCAAATGATACAGCGTATATATCTCTTTCTGCTGCAAATGGATCCACTATTAAAACCTATGGCTACAAATTGCTTAATATTAACATAGGACTTAGAAGAAAGTTTACTCATCCATTCATCGTTGCTTCAGTGAAAAAGCCAATATTAGGCGCAGATTTTCTTGCCAAATTTGGGATCATGGTTGATCTGAAACGGGAACGTATATTAGATGGAAATACACTATTGTCGATGCACTGTTTATCCAAACATGATAATACACCATCCCCAAAGCTATATTCCATTGGTGATACATACGGCAAGCTTCTAGAAGAATTTCCTTCTTTGACCCTGCCACCGAATTTTCACCATCCAGTTAAACATTCTGTTCGTCATTATATCGTAACAAAAGGTCATTTACCCTTTTCTCGACCTCGTAGAATGGACCCATTCAAAGAAAAGGCGAGTAAGCTAGAATTTGATCATATGGTTGAATTAGGCATATGTCGGCCATCCTCATCATCTGTCTCTTCGCCGTTACATATGGTACAAAAGAAGGATTCAATAGATTGGCGTCCTTGCGGCGATTTTCGTTTACTGAACCTTGTGACCATACCAGATAGGTACCCGATCCCTCACATACAAAGCTTTTCCCAAAATTTGGCTGGTTGTAAAATCTTCTCGAAGATTGACCTCGTGAGGGCCTACCATCAAATTCCGGTCGCCGAAGAAGACATATATAAAACCGCTATCACAACACCATTTGGATTGTTTGAGTTCCCACGAATGGCATTTGGATTAAGAAATGCGGCTCAAACTTTCCAAAGGTTTATGAATATGGTAGCAAGACGTCTTCCGTTTGTATTCGTATATATAGACGATATTTTAGTTGCAAGTAAAACAAAAGAAGAACACATTTCTCACTTGCGACAACTGTTTAAAGCTCTCGCTGGGTATGGAATAACTATAAAGGCAGAAAAATGTATTTTTGGCACAGATAAATTAGATTTTCTAAGCCACACAATTTCTACAGAAGGGATTCTTCCTTCCAAAAAACGGGTAGAAGCAATAGTTGAATTCGAAAGTCCTTCTACAATAAAACAACTTCAACGGTTCATTGGTATGGTAAATTTTTACCACAGATTTGTTCCACGATTGGCTGAGCTTCTTTGTCCTCTTCATGCTCATTTGACTATATTGACCGCTAAAAAGAAAAACAAAATTCAGTTTTCATGGCCAGATAGTTGCAACGAATCTTTTAAACAAATCAAACGTGCACTTGCCTCAGCAACATTGTTGAATTTTCCAAATCCAACAGCACCTATAAACATAACATCTGATGCATCACTTATTGCAGTAGCTGGGGTCCTTCAACAATTTATTGATGGTTCATGGCGTCCTCTAGGATTCTTTTCCAAAAAACTCACAAGTGCTGAACAAAAGTATTCGGCTTTCGATCGCGAGCTTCTAGCAGTATACGCTTCGATAAAACATTTCAAATATTTCGTCGAAGGTCAGCAGCTTTCGGTCTTTACTGACCATAAACCTCTGACGACAGCTATTGCATCAAAAACTGATCGCAGTCCTAGACAGACAAGACAACTTGAGTATATTGCCCAGTTCACTACTGATATCAAGCATATAAAAGGTTCGTTAAATGTCGTGGCCGACACGCTTTCCCGGGTAGAATGCGAAGAAATGTCCACGAACTCTAGCAATTTAACTGCTGACGTAACCACTTTGTCGAAGTTACAACAAAATGACGAAGAATTAAAATATCTTTTGAACAAATCAAAGCAAACAAATTCTTCGAAATTAAGCTTCAGTTTCTTATCACCAACAAATGCTAATGAAGAAATTTGGTGCGAAACGTCAAAAGGTGTAAATCGCCCATATGTCCCGAAAGATTTGAGAAAAATTTTATTCGACAACTTACATAATATCAGTCACCCAGGAATAAGAGCTACACGCAAACTCGTAGCATCCAAATATTTCTGGCCAAGTATGAACGTTGATACAGGTTATTGGAGTAAAATTTGTACGTCATGTCAACAATCTAAAATAGTTCGCCATACAAAATCACCCTTAGAGAGTTTCAAAACTCCAACAGGTAGATTCGATCATGTACATTTAGATATTGTTGGGCCTCTACCTCCATCAAACGGATATTATTACATGCTTACAGTCATTGACCGTTTCACGAGATGGCCTGAGGCATACCCAATGGTAGATATGTCAGCAATTACTACAGCCAAAACCTTCTATAATAATTATATTACTCGTTTTGGAACTCCACTACGGCTAACAACGGACCAAGGCACGCAGTTTGAATCTAAACTCTTTAAAGAACTAACGACATTTTTGGGTATTCACAGAATTCGAACCAGTCCTTACCATCCCCAAGCAAATGGTATGGTCGAAGTTCTACATCGTAGAATTAAAGAATCTCTAAAATCTCGCGGAAAAACTTCATTTTGGAGTGAAGAGCTTCAAACTGTCTTGTTAGGTATACGTACAATGTTCAGAGATGATCTCAAATGCAGTCCATCAGAACTAGTATATGGACAGACAATTAGAGTACCTGGGGAAATCTTTGTTCCAACTCCTGATACAGTATCACTCGATCCAAGCAATTTAGTTAGCAAACTTAAAGAAACTATGCGGGCTATAAAACCAGTTGCACCCAAACATTCAATTCAAAAAACATACGTTCCGACAGATCTCGAAACATGCGAATATGTGTTTGTAAGGGTCGATAAAGTTCGAACCGGACTCATGAGTCCATACCACGGTCCTTATAAGGTTATACGACGCCTTCGTAAACAGTTCGTAATTGACATAAATGGTAAGCCTAGCACTATATCAATTGACAGATTGAAACCTGCATTCGTGGAAAGTACACTTCATTCAACTACACCAACAATAAAATACAAAAAAGTCAAATTTAAATAGTAACTATATTTTTTTTTTTTTTTTACCATCCGAATACTTTTTTTTAATCAATTAAATTAGAATCAATCATGTATGTTGTTTTCGATGGTTATGGATATTAAATAAAGAACAATTTATCTTATTGTATCTTGTATATATTTTAAATTTAGTAGCGCTGACGCTGGTGAGGGAGTGATGTGCTGGCATAAATGCACTAACAATTGAAACAGAAATAAAAATCGATTAGCTGTAAATTACGATTTTGGTTTTCATGATTTTGGTTTCATGATGATAAAAATTAATTCAATTATATTTTGCCACTCGGCCAATTAAGTATAAAAATTGTCAAACTTTATATTCATATAAAAATTGTTAAACATTATATCCAATAAATATTGTGATAATATATTTCTGAGTTTTAGTTTTTGTTTACTACATTAAATTAATAAAATACATATTTAAACGTAAACTTAACAAATTCTTCACGAGGATGAAGTTTCCCGAAACGAGCGTAGCGAGTGGAGGGAATCATCCGAGTGAAGAATTACCGTCATCCTAAGCGAATACAAGATGCTATTTTATCCACGACTGTAAAATATTTCGTTTAATTTCCAGTTTTCATGCAAAAATTTGTATCGCCAAATTCAAATAAAAAAATTAAAGATAGCGAAAAACAAAACAAGCGTAGCGAGTGGAGGGAATCATCTGAGTGAAGAATTACCATCATCCTAAGCGAATACAAGCTGCTATTTTATCCACGACTGTAAAATATTTCGTTTAATTTCCAGTTTTCATGCAAAAATTTGTATCGCCAAATTGAAATAAAAACATTAAAGATAGCGAAAAACAAAACAAGTTTGTTGTTTAATTTGTTAGGGGAATATTTAATAAACTATAGAGCTGTTAAAGAATTTTAATCAAATTCACTAGTTGTGGAATGAATACAATTACAATGAAAGACATACGCATGGAATTTATAACACCGACGGGGCACCTTCTCAATACAAAAATAAACAAAACCTAATTAACTTATGCCATCATAAAAAAGACTTTAAGGTTGATGCTGAATGGCATTTTCATGCTACCAGCCATAGCAAGGGACCTTGCGATGGGATTGTTGGTACACTGAAGCGTGCTGCACACCATTACAGTATGGGGAGCAGAGATATTATTAATACACCAAAAAAACTTTTCGAATGGGCTTTAAAATGGGAATCTACTATGAACTTTGGATACGCCGATAAAAATGAATATCAATTAACAAAAGAAAAATTACAAAATCGATGTAAAAATGCGATTGCTATAAGTGGAACTCAAAAATTTCATTCTTTTGTACCATTAAATACTAAGACAATAATTGCAAAAATGTTTTTCAACTCAAAAGAAACTTTGAATGTAAAATAAGTTTTTTTTAGGTAGATTTCATATAAAAATCTACCTATTGCAATGGGCTTCATCTCGGAATTTCGGAAAAATTTTGATGCCAAACGACTATATGTGATAAGCGGAGATGGAAAAACAAAAAAAAAAAAAATTATATATATATATATATATATATATATATATATATATATATATATATATATATATATATATATATATATATATATATATATATATATATATATATATATATATATATATATATATATATAACGATATGAGGTATAACGGAATTTAGCGGCACTCTCACGGTCGCATTTTTCGACCTACACCAAAATAATTTTCTGTGTATGTTTCGGCAAATAATGTCTTGGACAAGTTCGTGAACTGGCCATATCCGGGTACCGGTTAAGCGGCTAGAGCCTAAAAAGTCGAAAAATCTAGGGCGCTATAACTTCCGTTTCAATAATAATATTTTAATAAAATTTAAAAATATTGAATATTTGAACCTTTTTTTATCATTTTTATCCAGATGACTACTTTGGCATTTCAGGTTCCTCAAAAATCAGCTGTTTTAAAAATTTACTAAACTTTGCTGCCCTTGATCTAGCTGAAATGGCCAAGCTCATATTTGAAAACTTTTTTTTACGTACTTAAAATATAAATCTTTCCAAAATTTTTAAAAATTATAGTTTAAGTCTAACGGTTGAGACCCTACGGCTGTTGAAATGAAAACCAACGCAAAAGGCAATGCTTTCTTCATGTTTCAGTTTATGTTATTTAAATTCTTCTTAGCTTTTAAACATACTTTTCAGCTATAGCCTCAAATTTGAGCTTTCTAACCCAAAAGGTTCCATTTTTATAAGCATTATAATGCAACCCTTACAAGAAAAATATCAACCCATTTAATACCATAGAAAAATTATCAAAATCTCTTTTGTTTTATTTTTTTTACTAAGTAACCGTTTGAAAAAAAATTAAATAAGAACAAAAAAAACACAACAACAAAAGATGATTTTGAAATAAAATTGTTTGATAATGTTATAAATTATGTGTGATGGTATAATTGTAGTTGTGACGTAGTTCATTTGAACTTTGGTGGATTTAATATTGTTACGATTGCAGAAAAATCTAGACGATTACAGAAAGATCTAAACGATTACGGTCACTTCCAGGAAAATAAAATCAACAAAACACAACAGAAATTGAATGAAATGAATATTGTTGTTGTTGTCTCTTCTTAGAAATAGGGTCAACATAAACGATTTTATGAATCAAATCAACATAACGTAAAATAATCAAATATTCTAATATTTTCTCAAGGTTTCTGGAAAGTGATGTCGAATTATCTAGAAGTATTGCAGAAGGTATATAAGAAGATTACCTATTGTAGTTTTTAATTAGTTTTATTTAAAACGTGTGACAGTGAAGCTAAAATTATAAAAGTGATATTTAAAATTAGTTTTTGTGTAAAGTTATAAGTGTAATAAAGTTATAAGTTTTATTGAGTAGAAATAATTTGTGTATTATTTTCAACGTTGTGAACTGGAAATTTCTACAATCAACCGTTGGAGTTTCTGAAGCTGTTGAAAGAATATTCTAGCTAGGAATATTGTTTGCTGTATTGTTTTCCTATTGTTGTGGAACAATTAAGTTGTTGAATACTTAATAAAGCCTGGTGTTTGTGCTTACTAATCAGTGATCGAACTCAGAAGAGATTGGGAATTGCGTTTATCGAATTGTGAGTAAGGCCAATTCGAAGGAAGCTTAGAAAAACGTAACATTGGTGACATCGGCGGATTAGTTAGCTGTTAATAATGGTTTTATTAAGTGATTTGAAGGTTCTTGAGTTAAAGAAAGAACTAGAACAACGTGGATTGGCAACAACCGGCAACAAAACTGAATTGACGATACGGCTTCGAGAAGCTATGGAAGCTAGTGGAGTAGTTGTGGAAAGTTACCAGTTTGGGGTGATTAGTACAAATGCTGATTCAGTAGCAGTTGCTGAAGAGAAAAGTTCTGTTGCGGAAACAACAACCTCATTGCCACCTGCAAATTGTGATTTTACGCAGTTAATGGCTATGATGCAACAGATGAGTTTGACCATCAGTCAACAAATGGCTGCAAATAAGGAAGAGATCAGCTGCAACATCAATCAACAATTGGTTGCCAATAAAGATGAACTGAATCAAAAATTTGATCAACAATGTAGTAACATCAGTCAACAAATGGCTGCAACTAAGGAAATTATGGATGAGAAACTTCTCCAAATCTCGACGGCATTTGATGGAAAGGTCGAGAAGATTCAAAGTGAAATTCAAGATTTTGAGCATAAGGTTTTATCGAAAGTTGATGATTTCGAAAAACGGTTGCAGGATGTTGAGACGACTAAAGTTACTTCCCAGGTGGTACATCAAGTAGCAAACATCAAATTAAAACCACCATCATACGATGGAACAACATCGTTCGGAATCTTTAAATTCCAGTTTGAAACGGCTGCAGATCAGAATGTTTGGAACGCTGAAAATCGACTAGCTGCATTGATAGTTGCGCTTAAAGGTGAAGCAGCTGAAGCACTACAGGCAGTACCAGAAAACGACCGCAAAAGTTATGCTGAAGTGATGAATGCATTGGAACGAAAATATGGCAGCGACCACAAAAAGGAGCTATACAGGATTGAGCTAAAAGGTCGCTTGCAACGAAATGGTGAATCTCTACAGGATTATTCCTCGGCTGTAGAGCGGCTTGTTCATTTAGCACACTCAAATACACCACCATATTTCATGGAGAAGATGAAGATCGAGGCGTTTACTGATGGTATTCGTGATCCTGAGACAAGAAAAGCTGTAATGTTGTCGCCAAAACCAACATTCGCAGAAACTATTGCTTATGCCCTAACAAACGAAACTGCACAAGCAATTATAAAACCATCAATCAAAATACGCCGGGTGGAGTTGGCTGAGGACAACGGTTATAAACCAAGACTACGAGAGAGTGTCAGAAGTGATAGAATCCGATGCTGGTTATGTGGCAAGTTGGGTCATATTTCGAGGGAATGCAGAGATGTAAGAAGGAAACGAGCAAGATCAGCATCGCCTATGCAGCGACGTCAAGCAGAAGAACGGGTGCAGCAAGCTAGGGAAGACAATGGAGCAGCACCGCATCAGTTAAACTACAACGAGTCAGCCTAAAGGGGCGTAAGCTGGCTCCCACAACCGATTGCCCCATAACCTTCATCCATGTTTCGAGATTGACAAGGGGAGGTGACAGCCTTACTGTTAGGGCTAATATTGATGGAAAAAGTTGTGTCATCACGTTAGATACGGGAGCAACAAATACAATTGTCCGCACTGATATTGTGAAAGGGAAACTAAAACCAGCAGGGAGATACCGGATGCAGACAGCTACTGGCGAAAGTGCAAGTATTAAAGGAAAGAAAGTGGTCAACTTTGAAATCGGGAATACTCACTTTCAACATGAAGTGGTTGTAGCTGACATTGTGGATGAAGTCATCCTGGGCATGGACTTCATGAGGCCAAATGGATTTGTTATTGATGCTGGCAAAGGAGTACTTACGTACGGAAATGTTGAGTTGCCACTCCAATTTAATGGTGAAGATTCAAATTGTGTTCGTCGAATAATATTAGATCACAGGGAAAAGCTGCCACCCCAATCAGAAACAATCATTTGGGGAAAATTGGAAGGAGGTTCTGGGTCACCCAGGTTGTGGGTTGTGGAAGCCAATAAACAAGATCAAAATTATAAAGAAGTCGTAATAGGAAAAACTTTAGTTAGATCAGATGCTGACTACAAAATACCAGTAAGGGTATTAAATCTGTCAGATACACAGACAACAATTAAAAAAGGATCAATCATAGGACAATGTGAAGAGGTAGCTAAAATAATAAAGTGCGAGCAGAAAAACATCAATAGCTCGGTCAACACAAAACAACAAAAAGCAGAAATGGAACAACTTGTGCAGAAATGGACAGAAGGACTTTCAGAAGAGCAGAAGAAAGCAGTACGTCAATTGCTAGAGCGGCACAAGTCTGTATTCTGCAGTACACCTGAAGGAAATGGCAGAACCAATATGGTGAAACATCGTATTGACACCGGAGCCGAAAAGCCCATTCGTCAAGCACCAAGAAGATTACCATTAGCTAAAAGAGAGGAAGCTGATAAAATGGTGAGAGATATGAAAGAAGCTGGTGTTATTGTGCCTTCAGACAGTCCCTGGAGCTCACCTGTGGTGTTAGTTGGCAAGAAAGATGGGAGTTTAAGATTTTGTGTTGACTACAGGAAACTAAATACAGTCACTAAAAAGGATAGCTACCAATTGCCTAGGATTGATGATACACTGGATACATTATCGGGTTCAAGATTGTTTTCAACACTGGATCTGCAGAGTGGTTACTGGCAGGTTGAAGTTGCGGATGAAGATCGGGAGAAAACAGCGTTCAGTGTAGGGAATGGACTATGGCAATTTAATGTCATGCCATTTGGGTTATGCAACGCTCCCGCAACTTTCGAGAGATTAATGGAACGGGTACTAAAAGGCTTGCACTGGAAAACATGCCTTGTATATTTGGATGACATCATCGTCATGGGCAAAGACTTTGATGACCACTTGAAGAACTTGGCGGAGGTACTAGAAAGGTTGCAAGCAGCCGGTTTAAAGTTAAGTCCCAAAAAGTGTTCACTTTTCAAGGAAGAAGTAAAATATTTGGGACACAAGGTTACGGCAATGGGAATTCATACAGATTCTGATAAGATTGCAGCAGTTATGAACTGGCCAAGACCGAAAAACCTACATGAACTACGAAGCTTCCTTGGATTGTGCACATATTACAGACGGTTTGTGCCAGGATTCGCCAACGTTGCCAAAAGTCTGCATGAGTTAACAAGAAAACATAAGGCATTTGAATGGAATGAACCTCAGGAACAAGCATTTGTGGAGCTCCGAAGGAGATTATGTACGGCTCCAATTCTATCCTATCCTATACCTAATGTTCAGTTTATTTTGGATACCGATGCCAGTAATGAAGGTATAGGAGGAGTCTTGTCGCAGAAAATAGATGGTCAGGAAAAGGTGATAGCTTATTTTTCCAAAATGCTATCCAAGCCGGAGCGGAATTATTGCGTAACTCGAAAAGAGTTATTGGCAATTATGGAATGCGTTAAACATTTCCATAAATACTTGTACGGTCAGAAATTTCATCTCAGAACTGATCATGGTGCGTTAAGATGGTTACTCCAGTTCAAAAATCCAGAGGGACAAGTAGCACGTTGGATCGAACGGTTGCAGGCGTACGATTTGGACATTGAACATCGAAAGGGTACTGCACATGGGAACGCTGATGCATTATCGAGACGACCCTGTGAAGTTGAATGCAAACATTGCAGTCGTCAAGAAAATAAGGAGAACATCATCGATGTACGATTACTACAAGTGCTACCTGACGATGAATGGACAGCTGAAGCCATAAGAAAAGATCAATTAGAAGATCCGGATCTTGCACCCATCATCGAGTTCAAGGAAAAGGGTTGCAAACCAGTATGGGGAGAAATTTCTGATAAAACTCCAACTTTGAAGGCGTACTGGGCGCAATGGGACAGTCTCCAGTTAGAGAATGGATGCCTAAAGAGAGTATGGGAAAGCTCAGATGGCAAGATAAAGCAATCCCTTACAGTGGTCCCAAAAGGGAAAATAGAAGCAGTACTAAGGGAGTATCACGAAGGAACGAGTGGAGGTCATCTTGGGATCAATAAAACTCTTGCAAAAATACGACAACGGTTTTACTGGGCGGGGACTCGGCAATCAATTGTGGAGTGGTGTCAAAAATGCGATAAATGTGCGGCGGTGAAAGGACCCGTACGAAGAAGTCATGGAAAAATGAAGCAATACAATGTAGGTGCTCCATTTGAAAGGATCGCAATGGATGTAGCGGGACCATTTCCAACAACTGATAATCAGAATAAATATGTGCTTGTGATCATGGACTACTTCAGTAAGTGGCCGGAAGTGTGTGCGATTCCCAACCAGGAAGCAACCACAATCGCTGAAGCTGTGATAAATAATTGGATCAGCCGCTATGGAGTTCCTATGGAGATCCACACCGATCAGGGACGGAACTTCGAGTCAGCTGTATTCCAGGAAATTTGTCAAATGCTGGGGATTAACAAAACCAGGACGACAGCTTCACACCCACAGTCAGATGGGATGGTTGAGAGATTCAATGCTACTTTGGAGGAATTTCTAGCAAAAGTGGTCAGTAAGAATCAACGTAACTGGGATCAACACATTCCTTTATTTTTGATGGCATACAGATCAGCAGTTCATGACACCACGACCATGACACCAGCTCAAACTATTTTTGGAAGTGATTTAAGACTTCCTGGAGACCTCAAATTTGGAGCGGTACCATCAACATCATTGTCTGCGCAAGAATACGTCAACCGAATCCGGGAGAACCTTGAGGATATTCACAATCTTGTTCGGCAGAAGATACAACTGACCAGTGATAAAATGAAAGCCCGATATGATATACGATCTAATAATAAAGGTTTCGAAGAAGGACAATTAGTATGGCTACACAACCCACAACGAAAACGAGGGTTATCACCAAAACTGCAAGCTGCATGGGAAGGACCTTACAATATTATAACGAAGCTGAATGACGTGGTTTATAGAATTAAGAAAGGCCATCGAGGCAAAGCGAAAGTAGTACATTTAGAAAGATTGGCCTTATACAAAGGAGAGCTAGATCCTGTTCGGGACGAACAGGCTTAAGTGGAGGGTATTGTTACGATTGCAGAAAAATCTAGACGATTACAGAAAGATCTAAACGATTACGGTCACTTCCAGGAAAATAAAATCAACAAAACACAACAGAAATTGAATGAAATGAATATTGTTGTTGTTGTCTCTTCTTAGAAATAGGGTCAACATAAACGATTTTATGAATCAAATCAACATAACGTAAAATAATCAAATATTCTAATATTTTCTCAAGGTTTCTGGAAAGTGATGTCGAATTATCTAGAAGTATTGCAGAAGGTATATAAGAAGATTACCTATTGTAGTTTTTAATTAGTTTTATTTAAAACGTGTGACAGTGAAGCTAAAATTATAAAAGTGATATTTAAAATTAGTTTTTGTGTAAAGTTATAAGTGTAATAAAGTTATAAGTTTTATTGAGTAGAAATAATTTGTGTATTATTTTCAACGTTGTGAACTGGAAATTTCTACAATCAACCGTTGGAGTTTCTGAAGCTGTTGAAAGAATATTCTAGCTAGGAATATTGTTTGCTGTATTGTTTTCCTATTGTTGTGGAACAATTAAGTTGTTGAATACTTAATAAAGCCTGGTGTTTGTGCTTACTAATCAGTGATCGAACTCAGAAGAGATTGGGAATTGCGTTTATCGAATTGTGAGTAAGGCCAATTCGAAGGAAGCTTAGAAAAACGTAACAATATGTTATTAAAAGTAGTTTAAACCAACTTAAATAAAACTGTTCCGAAATTGTATTGATGGAGTTAGTTCGGATAATGTATTTAATTTGGTTCGATAATTTTTTTGAATTATTCTGTTTCTACTTATATTTTTTATTTAAACTAATCTGACTTATCTAATTTTATTTGGACACAAAACCGTCTGACCCCGAAATCTACCTATTTCTAGCGGATATACCTGCCGCTGGGATTTTTTATTTAAATTCATTTTTTATTGTTATCGACAATATACAAATTTATACAAGATTTGAGAGGACAGTTTTTTTTCCATTTAACTTTACAGCTCATAATATTTATATTATTTAATTTGGTTTAGATTATTTTACTTAAATTTAGGTGTAATTATTGATGTTTAATGTTGTTTTAATTTGTATGGTTTATACATGTATGTGTAACTAAAATTAATTTAACAGAAATAAAAACATAAAATACGACTAATCTACTTAAATGATAAACTTATGCTAACGCCTATGATAAGGTGTGTGAGATTTCATATTGTGATGTTATTGAAACATAGATTGTATAAGTGAATTATTTTCATTATAGGTATTCAATTTAAAACTTCGTGATCATGTATATGTAATTATGTATTGTAGGGAGTTTGGCTTTTTCGTGTAATTTATCTGTTGAGTAGTCATTTGGTAGTCCGTGAATGATTTTTAAACAACGATTTTGTATTACTTGAGCTTTTTTTCTGTGTATTTCAGCACAATTGTACCAGACTGGTGACGCGTATGTCAATGTAGGTCGTATTATCATCAGGTAGATGAGTTGTTTATGCGCGATGGACAGCTTGGACTTTTTGTTAAGCATACTGAACAATGTACGAATTTGCTTTTCACTTTTTTCTATGATAAATGTGAAGTGGTCTTTAAAAGTTAATCTTCTATCTAGGACTAAGCCAAGGCAGTGGCGGATTACCATAGAGGAGGAAGAGGCGGCCGCCTCGGGCCCCACATGCACAGGGGCCCCCTCGCTACAAATAGTATTAATATTTTATAGGTATTCAAATATCAGATGACTGCGTTCATTCAACCAAAGTTTTTAAACCTAAAGATTTTTTTAATATTATCCCACATAAAAGTGTTAGGTTGTCAATTTGTATTACTTTTTTTCATTTATGTATTTATTTTAATAATTCTAATTTGATAGTTTTATAATTTTTTAATGTACAAATCAAATTCGCTTTCCAATTTGTATAGTAAAAAAACATTTTGTTTTGAAAAGTTTCACTGTTACGAATGAATATTAATACTAAAACTTTATTTGCAATGAAAAAACAAAATCCAGATAAGTATTTTTTGGATATTTGAAGTATATTTGAGTTTTATGTTTTCATCAATGATTTTGGATTTCTTTTAAGACCTACAATTTATTGAAAGCATTAAACTGAAAACCTCAATTTTAAGCATATAATTGTACATATTTTAGATTAATTTCATATATAACTATATAAATGAAAACGTTTTAACGTGTAGAATTGAAATCTATTATTGAATGCTTAAAATCCATGTATTTTTTATACAATACATGCTAAATTCATCATTTGGATTAACGTTTGAAAAGGGTTTCCATATGATATGATTGATATAGTATAGGTGTTTTAGCTTTAGTTGTATATTTCGTTTTATCAACGTTGATTGGAAAAAAGATTGTCTAAAACATTTGTTTGAAAAATTTGAAAAAAAGATTGTTTGTAACTGGACGTATTGATACTCAAATGGCTCGTGAAATTGAAGTACAACAAAAATACAGGCGGGAAGTTTTAAAAAGAGTTGCAGCTACAGTAAAGCTATTAGCTACTTTGGGTTTAGCATTTCGTGGTCATCGAGAAGATATTGATTCGAACAGAATAGGAAATTTTATGACATGCATTGAGTACCTATCCCAATTTGATGATTTTCTTAAAAATCATTTGGAGAGGTACAGCCATCCAGGAAAAGGTAATGTAAGTTATTTATCACATACCACATGCGATGAATTTATAAATTTAATAGGAACTGAAGTAAAAGAACACCTAATTCAAGAAATTCAGAACTCTTTATATTATTCAATTATTGTTGATTCTACGCCAGACGTGAACCACACTGACCAACTAAGTTTTATATTAAGGTACATTGATAAAGTGGGCGATGCGAGAGAACGATTTTTGGATTTTTACAAATTGAAAATCACAATTCAGAATATCTAGCACAACTTATTTTGAAAACTTTAAACAATTTGTCTTTGGATATTAAAAATTGTCGCGGTCAAACATATATGGCCGGAAAATATAATGGTTTACAAGCCAGAATTAAAACTCTAAGTGAGACCGCCATTTTTATTCCTTGTACAAGTCATACGCTTAATTTAATTGGAAATTATGCTGCAGATGCCTGTTCTACTGCGGTGCATTATTTTAGCTTTATCTAAAATATATATGTATTCTTTTCTTCACCTACTCACAGATGCAAGTTGCTTATTGATAATTTTTTCGATCCTAATTCCAAACATATTAAAAAATTAAGTGACACAAGATGGTCTGCAAGAGCTGATGCAGTATCCGCCTTGCGGTTTAATTACGAAAATATTAAAAGCGTTCTTATCCAAATTAGCGAAAATGAAGACGAAAAACCGATTACTAAAGTTGAGGTTAAAAAATTAGCTAGCTCTTTCGATGAATATGAATTGCCTTATTAACCGTTCTATGGGATATATTATTGCAAAGAATCAATAGTACTAGAAAATCATTTCAAAATATTCAAACGAACTTATTACAAGGAGTAAAACTGTTTAATTCTTTGTCACAATTTATAAGGGATGTTCGGAATGATTTTGAGAGCATAAAAAAGCAAGCAAACTTATTAACAGACAATATAAGCTACAAAGAAGGACGAAAAAGAAAACTCAAAATTATGTATGATGAATCATCTGCAAATGATACACAGCTAGTAGGACGAGAATTGTTTATTATAAGTACTCACAATATGATCTGTTATAGACTTGCCACTGAAATGTCTACCAGAACATCCATATATGAAACTGTTTTAAATAATTTTAAATTATTTTTTGATCAAAATATATCCAGTGATGAAGTTGACAAGTGTATTTTAGAATTGTCAAATACATATGCGAGGGATATAGAAGTACAATATTTTAAAGACGAAGTATATCATTTTTTAAAATATATAAAAGAAGAGAACATCACTTGTCCATTTAAGATGTACAAGGTAATCATTGATGGCCTGCACTCTTCATTTCCCAATGTGGAAACTATTTTAAAAATATTTCTTACATTGCCGATATGCAACGCAAGTGGGGAACGATCTTTCTCCGTTCTGAAGCGGATAAAAAATTATTTAAGAAATAGTCTTAATCAAACTCATTTGCAAAATTTTTGGTAAAATCTTAGGCCCCAAAATTTTGTTCCGCCTCAGGCCCCTTAAAGGCATAATCCGCCACTGAGCCAAGGTATTTAACAGAGTTGAACCAAGTGATTAGTACTCCATTTACGTGGAGTGAGGTGGAATTTGGTAGATATTTTTTTGCACGCCGCCTTGAAAAATAAATGGCTTGAGTTTTGCTGTAGTTTATGTTTATACACCATTTTTAAAGTATTCAATTAGCTTGTCTATAGCAGATTGTAGGCTGGGAATTATTTCCTCAATATCATTTGCAGCTGAGTAGATAGCCGTATCATCAGCAAAGAAGGCGTAGTTAGAATTTATTGTCATATAAGTAGTCAGTGATATCTGCAGTAAAAATGTTGTATAGTGTGGGAGATAGGACAGCACCTTGAGGCACTCCTGATGTTAGAGTTTTAATTTCTGACTTTTCGTATGCTACGGAAGCAAAAAATCGTCTGTTTTGGAGGAAAGACTTTATTATTGTTATCAGGTATTTTGGAAATTTAAAACGAATCATTTTGTAAATTAGTGCGTCATGCCAAACTCTATCAAATGCCTTCTCAACGTCAAAGAGGATCATTCCAATAGAATTTTTATTTTTAAGTTTAGACTTAATATTGTCACAGATTCTGTGTAGCTGATGTGTAGTTGAATGACCTGCTCGAAAACCAAACTGTTGATTTGGGATTATGTTGTTTAAATTTAGGTGTTGTTGTAATCTATGGAGGGTTATTCTCTCAAATAATTTGCTTAAAACGTTCAGAAGGCTTATGGGTCGGTAATTTTCTATTCTAGTATTGTCCTTATTTGGCTTAGAAACAGTGATAACTTTAGCTAGTTTCCACGCTGATGGAAAATAATTAAGCCGAAGGCAGGCGTTAAATACGTTTGTAAGAAATACCAATCTTTTTTTGGAAGTTTTGGAAGTTGACAATTTTATTGTTAATTTCATCTTCACCTGGGGATTTTGATGTCTTCAAGGATTTTATGAATCTTTTGATTTCATGGGGACAAGTGAGCTCTAAAGATGAAAGTTTGTTTTGCTTAATTTCAAGTTTGTTTAGTGTTGTTTGTACAACATTGTAGGTGTCATTGTTAGGAATAGAAATATTTTGAATTTTAGAAAAATGGCTTGCAAATGCATTTGCTTTCTCTTTGTGGGTTAGTAGAGGTGTTTCGTGATCCTTTGCACTAATTCCTGGCAAACGTAGGACAGGAATGGATCTTTGTTTTTTCCGGAGGATTTTTGTTAGTTTCCACATTTTATTCACATTGCGATCTTTATCGATATTGGAGAGAACATTTTCCCAGTTTTTATTTCTTAACAATTGAAACTCATTGTTAATTCGTTTGATGAGTTGGTTTACAACTGTTTTAAGTTGTGGATTTTTGTTTCTTTGCCATTGACGTCTACGAATATTTTTAATTCATATTAGTTTCCTAATTTCGTCATTTATGGTGATATGGTTGGGTGTATCCATATTGACATTGATCATTGGAATGGATTTTTTCTGTGATTCTTTAAGTAGGTTACTGAACTGGGCTATTAAGTTGTCGATTTCAGTTGTTGTGCATATGTTGTTAACGGGGGAATTTGGTAAGAGATTGATGTTATCATTAATGTGACTAGAAAAGGTTTTCCAACTGGCGTTTTTGTAGCAGTAGGCGAGATGTGTAGGACTTTTAGGGATACCAGTTGTTAAGATAGCAAAAGTTACTGGGAGATGGTCAGAGGACAACTCGTTAGAGACAACCAGATCAGTTAGGAAGGAGCTGTTATTGGTTAGAAGAAAATCTAATGTGGAACCATAAGCTGATCTACTTGTATAGTAAGTAGGTTCTCGTGGGTATTCAACTATAAGATTGCTGCAAAGCATTTTATTATAAAGAATCTCACCAGCTTTGTTATTCCTAACACAGTTCCACGATGAATGTTTCGAGTTAAAGTCACCACCTATAATAAATGTTCCTCTTAGACTGGTTAGTAGAGTAATATCACTTTCGTAGTCAGCAAGAATGTGACTTTTGCTAGAACCTGGAAAATATGCAGCGATCATTGTAATTTGCCCAATCGAAGTTACTATATTAATACCAATAGTTTCTATTACTTTTGTGGGAAATGCAGGTAGTAAATTGTGTTTTATATCTTTTTTTATAACAATGGCAACCCCACCCAGGCGTTTACCTATTCTGTCCAGTCTGTGAATTGTGTAGTCTGGATGGAATAGCGAACGATCTGGTTTTAAACCTGTTTCAGTAATTAGGGCTAAATGTATGTTATTGTTAATAAGAAAATTAAATGTTTCGTCTTTTTTATTGTGTAAGCTACGTGAGTTCCAGATAAGAGTACTTAAACTCATGGCATATTATTATAGAGATATTTTATTGAAAGCTGAGTAATGACGAGAAATTGTTCTTTTTTGTTTGTACACTGTGAAAGATCGTTGATAATTTCAGTAACGAGTGACGCGATCTCGGAAATAGAAAACAGATTATCATCTTTTTTTTTGTTATGGTTATGTTTACTATTTGTGTTTGAAAGAATTGTGTTGTATTGATTCTGTGTTTTTTGTGGCTTTTGTGGATTTATGATTGTATTATTATGATTGTTAGTGTTACTTACATTAAAATTTTGTTCATTCCACTGATAAAGCATTGATGTTGGCCTTTGCATATATTTGGATGTCTTCAATTCAGGAAAATCTATGATGTTCATTTCTGGGTTGATTGTAGTTCGTCTTTAGTTCGATTTAGTTACAGATTCGATTTGTTTGTTAATTGAGATGTTTTCTTTAATTAGTAAGTAGTCTTTACGTTTTTGACAGTCTTTAGAAGATGATTTGTGGTTTTCACCACAGTTGGCACATTTAAATTCTTCAGATGAAGCCTTACAATCTGATGTGTTTATTCCCACATATGGAACACTTTGGGCTTATTGAACAGTGGCTAGTACCATAACCAAACATTTGGCATCTTCTACATTGGGTTGGCCCTGCTTTGTATTGAGTTTTTTGTTGAAATCTGATAACTACATGATTTATGTGCATGATGTTTGAGAGAATTTGCATTGTTACATTGGGTCTCTTAAAGTGTGCCAAAATTAAGTGATTATTGTAGCGTAATTCGTCTTTCCTTTGGATAGATGTTAGTAGTATAATATCATTTTCTGCAACTCCTTGATAAACTAAATCCATTTTAATATCATCAATCGGCATGTCTTTAGGTATGCCAGATATCATTACTTTTAATGGCCTATCTTCACGCGCACAAAAACTGTAGAATTCAAGTTTGTTTGTTTCTAAAGCTTTTTTAAATTGATTTTTCGATTCATTTTCATCAAATATAATTTTGAATCCAATTTGTTGATTTTTTATTTTAAAATTTTTTACGTTCAATGATTTAATTATACCTGTAATTATATTGTACGATGAATTTAAAACAACAATTGGTGTTGATTTATTTTGTTGTTTTTAACATCACAGGTTTCAAGTAACTTGTTTTGTTCAAGATTTGTAAAACGGTTACTTGTATCAACGTTATATTCTAAGCAATCCATATCGCCGTTTTCTAGATTTTTACTTTGCCTGTTTGATTTTAAGGCTATGTTGTTAATTTTTTTCTTATGCATTAGTTTTTCTAATGATGATCTTTTTGTGGTTTTATTTGTAGTGTTTATTGGTGTTTTAGATGATTCTTGATCATCATTGTTGTTAGATTTAGCTATGGCAAATTTGCCCGTAACTAAATATCTCACTTTAACTGTTAACTATAATCACTATAAGAACACAATTTATGTTATAAAAATAAATTCAATGTACTGGTACGCGTTCCGTTAGCTAAGTTATTTTATTATTTTCAATTTGATTTGATTGAATTAAAAATTATACGTCTGTTCAAAACAAGAGTAATAATTGGTATGTAAAATAAGTTAATAATTTTTAATAACTATATTTATTTTCTTTAACCTACTTATATAATTTGTATGGTATTTTAAAAAGTTTATTCAATAATAAAATATTTGTAATTTAATGTTAAAATACAATCTTTTACTTTATGATTCCATAATAACATAATACGAACATAATGCTTCTCCAGTCAAAAGTTCCTAAATAGATTTAGTTATTTATACGGCTTTTTTGTTTGCAGTCGAGACTGTCAAATTATTTTTTATAAGAGTGATAAGTGATTACTAGAAGTGATAAATAAACATTTCATTTTTTTATGCCATCTAATACAAAGAAAATAATTGCAGAAGTGTTTTCCTATTCAAAAGAAACTTCTGTTTGTAAAATAAGTAAATCATTTTTAACAATTGTATTTATTTTATTTATTGTACTACATATATAATTTTTATAATATTTTAAAAAGATCATTTAATAATAAAATATTTGATATTTAACATAAAAAAAAAATCTCTTAGTTTATAACGCCATTTTTATAATTTTCCTTCAGAACAAAAAAAAACTGAATCCCGAGAGTCATATGCACAACGAATTTTATCTTTAAAACAAAAAATATCGCTAGTACTAAACTTTCACAAGTTGTTAGATATAAAATAAGCTTCAATTTAGTTTTAAAAAAAAGGCATAGCGCCATCTTTTCTTCAATTACACCGTTTTTTTCTTATGTTACACCGTTAAAAATTATTTCAAAAAATTAACAGTATACATTTTTAAAAAGAGAATGAGAATAACTCGAAAAATATGCATTTAATCAAAAAAACTGTTGATATCAAAATTGTAGCTTTTAGAAAAACAAACAACATCTTTTTTATATAATTTTTCTACGACCAATACAAACCGAGATACGGCATGTTAAAGGTTAGCTTTTTCGTCAAATGCATAATTTGAAATATTCAAAGCCATATAACGGGAAAACTTTGCATTTTTCGAGGAAAAATTCTTACAGAATCTTTTTTCAAGTATACAATTAGACTTTTCAAACAAAAAAAAGTTTCTAGCATAAAAATTGAGCGACTTATGATCAAAATAAGGTCGGTACCTACTTTTTTCTACGAAAAAATCAGTGAAAACAACCCCCTAACTACCTTCCCAATTAAAATTGATCTTCACCCTTCTGTAATTTATATATGTATTATCAATACACCCAAGAAGTTTGACCTATTTAAAATGCCTAATTCTAGAAAACTTGTAGTTTAAAGATAAATTGATTTTTTGCAATTTCGTACTTTTTACCCTTTTTTCAAAATACCTCCGAAAATACTGGAGATACGAAAAAAATGATGGAGTACTAGATTGTAGCTTTTTTAATAACTAAAATTTCCTTGTACATAGATTTTCTTTACAGTGAATTTTTAGCGAGGCATAGCTGTTTAAAACCTCTATTTACGAGCAAACACCCCCTTATTCGAGTCCTTTAAACTCACTCCATTTAAAAACTAAGGGATCTTACGGAATTTTATTCACACAGTCTTATAGCTCTTGAAAAACCCTACAAATTTATTTTTGAAAAAACTTTTTATCACCAAAAATGAAGGAGCTATGTTTATAAAACGAATTAATTTTTTTTTTCGAAAAAATCGAATAGCCCGCTTGGGAGTGTAATAGAGCATTTTCAATATATATAATACCACAGAACCGTTTTTTTTGGCAGTAATACCTTATAATATGTTCCACTTTCTCCATTCAAATCGAAAGACAGAAAAGAAGAAACATCTGCTAATGTGTCTGCGTGTGTGAGTGTATATTTCATTGATTCCTCGCCAGTGTGTTCTAAAGTTCGAAAGAAATAACACGTGCTTTGACAATTTTTTTAGAATTATTCAATTGTGTTTATTATAGTAAATAAATCGGTTAGTTTCTTTGAAAATTAAAAATTTTTTTTGTTCTGGGTGCTCGGGGGAAGATTGCAACAATAGTCCACCAGATATAGAAGAAGACGAAGATGACATCTCGATGAAGATGATTAAAAAACTATGTGTATTTGTATTTGTAAATTCGTATTTTTGTGTAAATAAATGTTTTTGTATGTAATTCTACTTTTTATTCTGTATAAAAAAAAAAAATTACTTATAAAAATTAAATTAATTAATTAATTAATTATTTATTAATTATTTAATTAATTAATTAATTAATTAATTATTTATTAATTATTTAATTAATTAATTAATTAAATTACTTATAAAAATTGCAATGTTATTAAGGGTGGTTTTTAAGGGTTGAAATATTATGATATTATATCCTAAAGCATAAAGCAATCATTATTTAACTAATTCAAACCAAATGTTGACCATATTAAAGTTTAAAATGTTATTTTATAATTTCTTACAATTAGGGGTAGTTTTCACTCTTAAAAAACCAAAATCGTACAACGGCTCAATATAGAAAATGAACTAGAGGGTGAAATGAGCCTAATCCCAAATTTTTGTACAAATCGATGCTGGACGAAAAAATTGCGAGGTTTTGCTATTTTTTCAGCTTCATTTCCTGTACTAGTTATATAACTACAATAAATGATCAAATCCTTCAAAATTTGTAACATCTTATGCACTTTTCTCACATAAGCAATATGAAAATACTACCTCAAAAGGTAATGTTTATTTGACAGCATACAGTGAAACTATTGCCTAAATAAAAATATCCACAAAAATTGGTCTACTTTCATTTTATTGTTTTTTACTTTAATTATTTCTAATACAATTATGAAAAATTTTGTGTTTGTACACAAAATTTTTTAAAAGCGATTGCGATTTTGGTTAAATCGCATTCCATAATTGGCATCCAGACCACTGTGTAGTTTCTGCCTATTTTCAAATAAGTTCTCGAGCGCCAAGTCTAAAATTGTCTGCTCCTCGAAAGGTTTGGCACTACAATAGATGTAATTGGCAGAAACTCAATAAATTTTGCAACGAAATCGATTGGCGTTTATTTCTGCAGAATAAAAATGTAATGCAACTGCATTGATCACGTTCATTATTCTACTGGGTATGAACATTTTTATTCCAACCAGTATTGTGAAAAAAAATGGGGCCAAATCCTGGTTTTCTGATGAATGTTCTATGACCAAAATCAACAAAATGTTGGCGTTTGACAAATACCAGAGTGATAAATCTCCCAGCAGTAGATCTCTTTATATCAGGGCTAGAAACAACGGTCATAGTATATTTAAAAAAGCTAAATTTCTTTTCAATTCCAATGCTAAGCGCAAAATTTTACGGTCATATTGGAACTTTATCCCAGAGATTGGCAATAACTTTATCAAATCTTCTATTCCACCATTAATGGAAAACCAAGGAAACCCTGTAATGGAAATCAAAGCGAAGGCAGATCTACTTGTGGTAAGTTTTGTGGTCGATAATTCCGGTATAAATCCGCCTAACATTCCACCCATCCAATCATCAATGAACAAAATTTACTTTCGTCCAAAAATTTTGCGGTCAACATTGCTTGATCTAGATCTTAGCAAATCTGCTGGTCCGGATGGTATACCACCTATTGTACTAAAACGTAGCGCTGATACCCTGGTCTACCCACTTATTAGTCTTTTTCATTTGTCCTTAAGCTCGGGTCTTTACCCATCAATGTGGAAACTGACTAATGTTCAACCAGTTCCGAAAAAGGGCAACAAGTCTGACCCATCAAACTATCGTCCCATTGCATTAACCTCGATACTTGCTAAAGTTATGGAAAAAATTATTAATTATAAACTAATGGCTTCTTTCGAGATAACAACAATCTTCTCCACGACCGCCAATATGGATTTCGTAAAACACGGTCTACTGGTGAATCATGTCAGTCCTCACGGAGAAATGGGGTAAAACAATTCATAACTTTGGTGATTTTCATATTATTTCCCTTGAAATATCCAAGACGTTTGACAGAGTTTGGCATCGGGCCATTAACAATAAATTAATTTCATTTGAGTCTGTAAGACCTTGATCTGTTGGTTAGAAGATTTTTTATCCCAAAGATCTATCAGAGTAGTGCTGGATGGTGCCATGTCGGATAAATTCCCAATCCAAGCCGGTGTTCCGCAGGGTTTGGTTCTATAACCAACCCTTTTTCTGATTTTTATCACCACCAACCCAATATATAGCTTTGCCGACGACAGTACTATCTTCCATTCCTATTCATTTAAAAACAGCCATCTAGTCTAACCACCAATTTTCATCGTAGAAAAATTGTTGAATCCTTGGATGTAGATCTTGAATTATTCCTAGATTGGGCTAAACGGAATCTTGTGACATTTAATGCTATGAAGACGAGGTCGTGTGTTTTGTCCCATAAAACCTCGCTATATAGCTGCAATGCAAAGTTTTCCAGGCAACCAATAATAAACTCGCCTACGAGTACGCTGTTGGGTACTAATTAGTACCCGCTGTTGGGTACTAATATCAATCACAATCTAAAATGGCATGATCATATGCTTTCTGTTGCAAAATTGGAATCCCAACGACTTGGCTTCCTGCATCGCTGTAAAAGATTTTTCTCTCCATCTGAAATTGCTACGATCTATAAGGTATATATACGACCAATCCTCGGATTCGACTCCCATTTATGGGCTGCAGCATCTGAAACCTCTTTAAATTTTGTAGACAGAGCTCATAGTCGTGTTTTAAAACTGATTGATGATCCAATGATAATATCGGGTATGGATTCTCTCCATCATAGAAAAGTGGTTGGAGCTCTTACACTATTCTACAGATACTACTACGGTAAAAGCTCTAAAGAAGTTAATGATGTAATACCACCATTACGCAAATCGTCACGATCCACAAGACAATCGTTGCGTTCCCATAAGCATACCTTGGAGGCCTCATATGTGAGAACATCTAGCTTAATAACACCTTTCTTCCACGTTTGGTATACTGGTGGAATCAGTTACCAAAAAATGTTTTCCCTGCTACATACAATCCTCAAGCTTTTAAATCAGCAGTACATCAACACTATCGCTCCAGTCCTATCCCAAATCCCAAAATACCAACCTTTTAACTTTCCTTTCTTATCGTTAACACGTGCATAAAGCATTAGAGGTCAATAACCTAAGTGATTAACTCGAACTATAAAAAAAAATTTCATCAAGAATGAAAATGTCATTGCGTTGCAACTACATCATTATTCGCATCATAAACTCGACATCCATTAGTATCAAACACGACTTTTTTATTATTTTTAACCATTTGGCTTACTAACAAAAGATTTACACATAGGTCCTGAACATGTAACACATTTTTAATATTCACTTTTTCAACGTTGTTTTCAATGTTGACATTAAAACTCAGGGCCGGCGCTTCCTTGGAGCAGTAGGAGCAGTTTGACGGGGCGCTAAAATTGGAGGGCGCCAAAACCCAATTAATAAAAATAAATTTAAAATAATAAAATAAATATTTTAATTACCGAAATTTATTACCAAAAATATTTTTTTCACTGTGTAAAAATTCTTAAATTTGTTTTGGAAAATTTCTTTCAATGCAATCTTTGGCATTCAGGGGTGGGTCAGACAGGTTATACGACAAAAATAATGGTAATTTTCTGAAATTAGTAGAAGCAATTGCTGAATTTGACAATGTTCTTTCAGAACACCTACGACGGATAACTAATATTGAGACGCAAAACAAATATTTGTATAAAAGCATTCAGAATGAACTAATTTCAATCGTGTCTAAAGTTATTCAAAATAAAATCGATGATATGATAAAAGGTGCAAAATATTTTTCGATAATTGTTGATTCTACTCCAGATCAGAGCCGCATTGAACAATTATCACTTATTGTTAGAGTTGTTCATAGAAATCAAAACAAACATGAAATTAAGGAGCTTTTTATGGGTTTTTAAAAGCTACAGATACGACGGGTAAGGGCTTAACGAATTTAGTTTTAGACCGACTAACTTCTCTAAAATTTTCAATTAGTGATTGCAGAAGGCAAACCTATGATAATGGCTCAAATATGAAGGGAAAAAACATTGGAATGCAAGCTCAAATTAAACAAATAGAACGCCGAGCATTTTTTGTGCCATGTGCATCACATTCAGCTAACCTAGTCCTTCTAAATTCAGTTCAATGTTCACTTCAAGCTGTAAATTTTTTTGATACTGTCCAATGCTTATATGTTTTTTTTTCTAGTTCTGTTTCAAGATGGGACATTTTGAAACAGAATGTGAAAACATTAACTCTCAAACCACTCTGTACGACAAGATGGCAAAGCCGCATAGAAGCTTTAAAACCCTTAATGTGTAGTTTAGGTAATATTTATGACGCTTTAGTTCAAATAAGAAGTGACAAGGATAAGGACGGAATAACAAGAAATAACAGGAATAGTTTATCTCTCAAAATTATTCATATTGAATTTATTTGTTCAATAATTATTTGATATAATATTCTTGATAAAATGAATATATTTAGCAAATATTTACAAACTCCTGCTATTTGTTTAACGACGGCAGTACATTTGTTAGAGGGCACAAAAGAGTTTTTGACGAACTTACGAAATGAGGAAAAATTTCTGGAGTTTATCTTGCGAGCTAAAGAAATAGCTTTAAAATTAGATGTTCCACCAAATTAAATTTTATTTTATTATTAGCTTTAAAATTAGATGTTCCACCAATTTAAATTTTATTTTCAAATCCTTGATAAGGCGTTTCAATCTGTTAGCGAACGGTTTGATCAAATTTCGGAACACAATAATATTTTCAAATTTTTGCATAATATTTCTGTGGCTTCATTAAATGCTTCTGATCATTTAAATAATTGTCTTTCCCTAGAAAAGCATTTAACTTTCAATTCAAAGTCTGATATAGTAGGTTTAGATTTATGGGACAAAATTAAAACATTCCAAAGTATAATTTCAGGAACTTTAAGCCCTATAGAATCATTAGATTTTATATTTGAAAAGAAATTCGACCAGATATTACCAAATCTAGTTGTAGCTCTTACAATTTTATTGACAATACCAGTCACAGTAGCTTCCGGGGAACGTAGCTTTTCTAAATTAAAAATTATTAAAAATTATTTACGTAGTACAATAGTACAAGAAAGACTGGTAGATTTAGCTAGAATATCTATAGAAAGTAAATTTCTGAGCAACTTGGATTATAGTGATTTGATAGACGACTTTGCAAGAATCAAAGCGCGTAAAATAAAATTTAATTAACTAATATATTTTACAATTTAAAAATACACGCTTGAATTTTAGTGCTATTTATCCAATTTTTTTTAATTTTTTGTTATTGAAATTCGTACGCTATATTAGTAAGTACGATAGCAATATTAAATCTTTATTTATTTTTTAAATATATTTTTAATATTAATTTTTTGTTATTGAAATTCGTACGCTGGATTAGAACGATAACAATATTTAATCTTTTATTTATTTTTTTAATGTTTATTTTTGAGGACTATACCTACGTGGGATACCTCGTTAAAAAAATGCACTGCATATCCTACCTTTTGGGTGATGTGGAAACGGATTATTTACGACAAATAGATTTTTTTAGAGCGGCATTTTTGTAAACTGCACCAGGCGCCAAAATCGCTAGCGCCGGCGCTGTTAAAACTGATATCACCAACAGCCTCTACTTTTATACGCCCATTATTTGTTGTCATTACTTCATTTATTACTGGCAATGAAACATCTCTTAATTTATTGCGTCGAGTCGTCATGTGTGCTGTTGCGCCGGAATCTATATACCAATCGGTATTATTGATTGAATTTGTTAAAAACGATGCATATAGCGAACGATCTGTAGCTTTCGTTGTTTTTGCTTGTTTCTGTGGACAACTTTTTGAATAATGTCCATAGTTGTTACACTGAAAACATCTTATTTTACTAATATCGAATTTAGTTCTTGTTTTATGTTTCTTAGTAATTAAAGCAACTGTGTGACTTTCCGCAGACTCAATTTTGACGTCTTGTCAAATTTTATTTTTAATGAAATCGGCTGAAATTTGAACGCCTGAACTTTCGATTGCCATTATCATAGGTTTGTATTCTTCTGATAGACCTGCTAATAATAATATCCCCGTTCATTCATCACCTACTGCAAAACCTATTGCATTTAATTTATAAGCAGTTGAAATTATTTTATTATCATACTCTTTAACTGATGAGCATTCACTTAATCTTGTTGTGATTAACGATTTCAACAAATGTAAGACTTGATATTAATTCGTAGACTGGATCCTCAATCGTTAGACACAAATAAAAGATTTTAAAGTTATTTCTAAAAACAATTTATTACGATGGTACAAAAACACATGCTGGCGTCGTGGTTTACAAGTCTTAACCTTTTCTTTTGAAGTTGGTAACAATTCACCTTTTACATATAAATAAAGTGTGACAACACACATGAAATAAAATGAAATTATGGAATGGCGCGGAATTTAAATTCATCTGCTTACATCGAAATTTTTGCTGTTGTTGATTTATTTTTATTTTTTCCGAAGCTACTTCTCTAATCGCTGGTAGGTTAAGTTGGTCGTAGTCAAAATTTTCATAATCCTTTTTTACAAATAAAGTTAACTTTAATTTGTCTCCAAACATTGGTTTTGGTGTGAATCCAAATAAAAGTTCGTACGGCGATACCTTTGTTACTGAATGTGGGAGACTATTAATAGCGCACTGTATTTTAGATACTGAACCGTCCCAACGACGGTCGTTGTTGTCAGACATCGTTTTTAAAGCATGCAATATAGTACGATTGCTCCGCTCTACCTGCCCGTTGGCTCGTGGTGTGGCAGTTGCATTTAATATCTGCTTTATCATATTATCAGCACAGAATTTTTCAAAACTATTTGATCGCAGAGAAGTACCTCGATCACTTATTAGTCGCGTGGGCATTCCAAAATGGAGTGCTAGTTCATTTATTGCGTTGATTACAAAACGAGAGGAAGTGTTGCGAACGGCCTTAATATAAACGTATTTAGTAAAGGCGTCGATGATTAACAAAACATAAACATTCTATTTAGTACTTGTGACAAAGGGGCCTAAGTGGTCTAAATGCCATGTGTGATAGGGAATGGGGACCTTTTCGATCGGATGTAGTTCAATTTTATTTGCATTTTTGTTTTCGCGGTGATATAAACATTCTATGCAGGTGTTTATATATTTTTTAAGCAATTGTCGCATCCGGGGCCACCAGAATACCCTACGTAATTCTAACAAAGTTTTCTCCACGCCGAAATGACCCATTTCGTCATGGCAAGAAAACACTACACGACCTCTTACCCCTTTAGGTACATAAAATAATAATTCGTCGTTGACATTTCGGTATAGCCTATTGTTATGAATCACATAACCATTATTTTCAGGCGAAGTTATATTTTCTTTAATTCGTAGTACGTCAGGATCGTTGTCTTGTAATAGGTTGATCCAATCATTTTCGATCCACTTATTCGTCGCATCTATTCTTAAAGCATCTAAAGTCGCTGGTTGCATTTCCGTTGATGGGAGGAGTGGACTTAGGCTCAACGCATCGACATGGGACATTTTTGTACCTGATCTATGTTCCATTTGCATGTCGTACTCCATTAAACGAAGCCACCATTTTCCTATACGAGGTATTAAGTCTCGTTTTGACGAAGCTGTTTTTAATGCACTACAATCGGTTATTACGGTAAAATGTTTACCCAGTACAAACGAACGAAATCCTTCTACTGTTTCTGCAACGGCTAAGGCCTCTAGTTCAAAACTATGATATCGTTTTTCTAAATTCGTAGTCTGACGGCTAAAGTAACTAACAGGTTGCAGTTCGTTGTCTTGTTCTCGTTGTAATAATACCCCTCCTAGTCCTATTGAGCTAGCGTCAGTATGTATGACATGGTCTTTATTATTATCGTGTAAAACTAATACATCTCGCTGACATAGTTTTGATTTTATAGTCTTAAACGCAGTTTCTTGATCTTCAGTCCAGTTAAATTGACAATTCTTTCGCGTTAAGCTTTGCATTGGAGCGGCGATAATAGAAAAATTTGGTAAACTTTCAAAAATAGCTAGATAAACCCAGGAACTGACGGCTCTCGTGGACATTTTTAGGAACGGTTGAATTAGTTAGGTTAGGTTGAATACCTTCTTTTGTAACCTCATATCCCAAAAACTCGACTTCTTCTTGCAAAAATTTACATTTTGTAATTTTAAGGGTCAAGCCGTATCCTCTAATTTTATCTAAAAACTCATTGAGTATATCCAACCCTTCTTCAACGGTATTGCTTGGCAATATCATATCATCTAAGTATATAATGATTTTATCATTCATTTCGCGGACTATACGGTTCATTAACCGTTGCCACACGGCGGGTGCGTTCGCAAGCCCGAAAGGCATTCTTACGAACTCATATTGCCCGTCCAGTGTCACAAAAGATGTAAATTTTTTCAAATTTTCGGCGACAGGTACTTGATAATAGCCAGAGGCTAAATCAAGTACCGTAAAATATCGTTTGTTTGACAATCGTTGTAAAATGTCTTCAATATTTGGCATTGGGTATCGATCTTTAATGGTTTTTGAATTTAATCGTCGATAGTCGACACAAAGGCGCTCTTCTCCAGTTTTCTTTTTAACGACGACAATCGGAGATGAATAAGGTCACGTAGAATTTTTGAGAATACCTAATTTTATTAACTCTTCCATTTGCTTTTTAACATTTTCTCGTTGTGTACAGGATAATCGATACGGACGGTATACCACTGGTTCGCTGTCATTTAATTTTATTTCGATTTCCACCAAATTTGTTTTACCGACTTCTCGCATATTAACCGCGAAGCAGTCTCGATGACTTTGTATCGTCTGCTTTATCAATTCTTTCGAAGCTTCTAATAAATTTTCGTTGATATTATTTTTAAGAATTTCGTCGCTAATAATTTCATACTTTACGTCGTTTATATTAATCTATTTTATTTATATTTAAATTTTCCGCAGCAATGTCACCTAAAATTACTTGTTCACTTACGTCTAAATTTTTAAAATCTAGTTTATCGACAGAATCTGCGTTATCTTTATTTTCAAAATTTATGTCAGTTTCGTCGATGTTTTCTAAAGCTAAGCTTTTTACATCTCTAATAAGTACTTTTCCGTCTACCATAGTTACGTTAAATGTACAGTTACTGTTCACTTTGTACTCATTATATGCCTTAATGACAACTAATCCAGGCTTATTCAGTGCACTCGAACCGATCATTAACTTTTCTTTTTGATGTTGATCAGATACAAATAGTGTTTCGGTGTATATATTGACATCATCGATTTTAATACGAATATTATTTTTTCCTAACGTTAGATTTACAGTTATACCGTCATACCCAAATATTAAATGGTTTCGCCGGAGGGGAAGCCACTACCCCCTCCGGCGAAACCATTTAATATTTGGGTACGACTGTATAACTGTAAATCTAATTCTTTCGCTAAACTTTCCGTCATAGTTACAACGTCACTACCCAGATCAATAAAACTTCTAGTTTCTTGATCATTTACGTTGACTACTCTAATACGGTCACCGAGTTTTTCTCCCTCTTCAATACGACGAACTTTTTTAATTTCGTCTGTTTCTTTTTTCTGATCGCAGTTTACCGAATAATGACCTGCATTTTTACACTTTACGCAAATAACATTTTTTTGATTTCCTCCCGTATTTTTATTTGCCGATTGATAATCGTAATAACGTCGTTTAGTATTTGGCGAACCATTTGAATCCCAGTACGGTTTTTCATTATCAAATTTACTGTCACGTGGTGTAAAATTATTCGTTGAATTGACAAAACCGAATTTCGAAGAATCGTTGTGTGATTTAAAGGTACTAGGTTTTTTTGATTAACAAATTGATCGTATGTGTAGACGATCCGTTAAAACCGAAATTGAATTTATTTGCTGTATAACAAGAGATCGCTAAATCCGTATCTCCTAAACCATTTATTATATATTTAATAAGAATTTGTTCACTTAAATTGGCTTCACTACCATGCGCCTAATATCACAAATGTATTCCTTAAAATTTTCTGTTGGCCTCCTACGACGATTTGATAAAATTGAATGGATATCTACAATATCGCGACATGAATGGAATTCTTGAACTAGTCCTTTCAGCATCCATAGACGACATCTTAAAAAAATTATTAGTGATACAATTCTTGATGTGACATCTGACCCTTACGATCAACGTCTTTATGCAGACATTAAGATTGACGGTGAAAGACTTTGTGGACTGTTGGACAGTGGAGCCTCAATTAGTGTCCTAGGAGCTGGCTCCGAAAAATTTTTAACAAATTGGAATTTCACTCCTTCCCATCTAGTATCTGCACAGCCAGTGCTCAGAAACAGAGAGTTTTCGGTTATATTTCTGCCAGCGTTCATTATCTAAATAAGATACTTCTCAAGATGGACGGGTCTACGCCCCAGAAGTACTCGGAACCCAGTTCCGACCAAGGACCATCACAAAAATTTCGACGAAAGGTGCTACTCCGACGCTCCAATTTTTTGAATAAAGAAGCAGTTGTCACTGGCCTCACTGCTTCAGATCCTCCTAGTCATGGCCGGTATTGAAAGAAATCCTGGACCAACTAAAATATGGCATTGTGCAATATGCAAAAACATCTTAAGGGCAAACACTACATCCGTGCAGTGTAATAGCTGTAAAGAATGGTGTCATCTTAAGAACTGCTCAGGCCTTGCAACACATAAGCAATGGTCCAAAAACTACATAGCGCCATGTTGCAATGCATCAAGTCAACATATAAATACGAGCTCGCAACAGAACACAATGCGAATGAGCACACATCCAGAAACCCCAGGTGATGTGATAATAATGCAGCTAAATTGTAACGGACTATTAAACAAAATCGATGATATTATCAACTTTATGTGCAAAAACAATATTCTAGTCGCGGTTTTACAAGAAACCAAATTAAATGTTAGATCTAAGATTAGTGATAGTATCTGTGATTATAGAATTATAAGACTGGATAGATGGAAGGACAAAGGTGGTGGCCTTGCCTTTATCATACACAAAACCATTATCTACCGTACAACCACATTACCAGCAATACCGGAAACTGATAAACACCTAGAACAACTAGGTATTACAATAAAATCCGGGAATACGGAGATAAATTTAGTCAATATTTATATTCCACCAGTAAGCAGCTGTGATATAGGTTATGAACCGTCCATAGGACATTTATTTTATACCAAAGACTGTCTAATTCTCGGCGACATAAATGCTCACCACGATCTATAGCACTCACACTTGAACACTGACTCAAGAGGTGAAAATATTGCTGATCAAATTGACGGCTCCAACTTTGGAGTCCTCAATGAACCACAACCAACAAGAGTAACTAATAACTCATACTCGTCTCCAGATGTTTCACTTGCCAGCATGTCGCTAATGCCAATCGCTGAATGGAGAACTGAAATTGCACTGGGATCAGATCATGTGCCGATCTTAATCACCTTAAGCCGTTCCTTAAACGAAATTAAATCCGAGAAGAAGACATACATTAATTTTAACAAAGCAGACTGGGATAATTTTACCAATTTTACTGAATTGAAATTCAGTAAGCAAATTTTACCAATTGACGCCCTCTCTGGGGAAAGAAAATTCAAAGAAATTTTTAACAAAACTAGATCTCGCTTCATTCCAGCCGGCAGAATACAAAATATTAAACCAAACTTCCCACAAGCTTGTGTACTCTCTTCCCAAAGAGATGACATTCGTAAGGCAGATCCAACCAATTCTAGAATTCCGGGCCTGAACAAGCAGATAAACAAACTAGTAATGGAACATAAACGTTACAAATGGAAAGATTTAGTGAGTAAGTCAAACTTTGGCACAAATGAAAGTCTGTGGAAGGTGATTAAGGGTTTAACACATTCGCGTCAATCGCATAACAACTGCATGATCTCCTTCGATGATATCCCAACCGAAAACCATAGAAAATGCGCAACAAAACTCAACACGCAGTTTACAGAAAAGCAAAGTAAACATGAAAAAGAAACTAGGTCAGTATTAAGACATATGCGCAAACTTAATACTGAAAATCTCGAGGATATCATATTTTCCGAAGATGTTGGAAACGCAATAAGGAAATCCAAACCATCTAAAGCTATTGGACCAGATGGCATCTCAGCCATTATGCTAAAACACATTGGACCCAAAGGATTGAACTTTCTCACTACCATACTCAACACATCTCTAAATACGCTCCAGATACCAAATATCTGGAAAACGGCTAGAATATGTCCCATTTTAAAACCTGGCAAGCCTGAAGAAAAGGGAGAATCCTATAGATCGATCTCTATCCTCTCATCGGTCGCAAAATTGATAGAAGCACTACTACTACCTCGATTAACAGAATCTTGCAAATTGGCGTCACATCAGCATGGTTTTAGGAAAGCACACACTACAACCACCGCGCTTCATAGAATCCAAAACCAAATCAGCGATGGTCTAAACCAAAAACAACCCTGTGCTAGAACAATTTTAGTTGCACTTGACCTGTCAAAAGCTTTCGACACAGTGTCAAATGCTGCACTACTGAACGACATATTCAACTCCAATCTGCCAGGTCTAATAAAGCGCTGGTTGTGCAATTATCTAAGAGGCCGCCAAACATACGTTGAGTTCCGTAATTCTAGATCTAAGATGAGAGTGCTCAGACAAGGATTTCCACAAGGTGGAGTTCTCTCGCCTTCATTATTCAACCTTTACTTAAGTAGTTTACCTGCACCACCGGAAGAAATAACTATCACTCATATGCAGACGACTGCACGGTGCTTGCAACAGATAACAACCTGGAACAACTCACCAATGTCCTAAACACGTTGAGGTAGGTGTGACCTTGAATTAATGGTTTAAAACCAAAAAATTGAAATTGTCCACTGAAAAGTCCACTTCCACACTTTTCACCACATGGACGAAGGGGGTAAATACAACACTCAACATCTGCATTGACAACATACTAATTCCTACTGTGAAAAATCCAAAACTGCTGGGGGTAACATTCGATCCACTACTTAAATTCAACGCTCATGCTCAACAAGTAAATATAAAACTTAAAAACAGGAATAACGCACTGAAAGCTCTAGCGGGCAGTTCGTGGGGTAAGGATAAAAGCACAATAATAACGGCATATAAAGCAATAGGAAGGCTTTTCATAAATTACGCTGCTCCCATATGGACACCCCAAGTCGCTGACACCCACTGGAATAAGTTACAGATAACACAGAACGCAGCCTTGCGTACAGCAACCGGATGTCACCTGATGGCCCACCGAGATCACTTGCACGTAGAATGTAACATATTGCCGGTCCTTGAACACAACGAAATGCTTACCAAACAATATCTTTGGTCCTGTCATAGAGAGCAAGATCCCTGCAATGACACCTTATCCATTACAACACCACCTAGAGACATAAGAAGGACGGCGAAATGCTTCCTACAAGATGTCAAAAACAATGAAGACATAAATAACATCGACGAGCCTACGTACAGGAGGGGGTTGAAAAAGATACATACAAAAACCGTTGAAGACACAATAAAGAACTACGCCCCGAATCGAGTTCTTAATGGCAAACCACCACAAGTCGCTGCTGAAGAGGTGAAACTGCCACGCAGCACCAGAACCATCCTAGCGCAGTTAAGATGCGGTTGGTCACGCATCTTAAATAACTACATGAGTAGAATTGACCATGAAATTGTTGACAAGTGTCCCATATGTGAGGGCACGCCACATGATGCTAACCACCTTTTCAATTGTCCAGAGAAACCAACCGACCTGAAGAAGGAAGATCTGTGGTACCGCCCAAGGGCAGTAGCAGAGTTCCTGAACCTGGACTTGGAGCCGGAAGAATAGCACCTCCACGCGTCGCTACAACAACAACAACAACATCTAAGATTCGAACCATTAAATTTTATATCGTTCCTTCTTTGACACAACCCGTTTACCTAAGTATCGACTTCTGGAATGCATTTGGATTAAAACCAATGTTAAGCAATGATGTTAAACGGAAATCAAGTCAAACGATACATGAACTATCCACGGATGAAATCGAACATGATTTAGGCCCCTATGAGCAATTTAAGATATCGGACGTTATGAAATCTTTACCTTTATTCAATCAATTGGGATTAGGACGTACACATTTAGTTAAGCATACTATTGATAACGCGGCACCTATCAAACAACGATACTACGCAGTTTCTCCAGCAGTCCAGATAGAAATGTATGCTGAACTCGACCGCATGTTGGAACTTGGCGTGATCGAAGAAAGTGTTAGCGCATGGAGCTCACAAATGGCACTAGTAAGAAAGAAAAATGGAAAGACCCGTTTTTGTTTAGATGCACGACGTTTAAATTCGGTCACTCACAAAGATGCTTACCCTTTACCAATTATTGATGGTTTACTAAGCAGACTTGGTGAAACTACATATATATCCAGCTTAGATCTTAAAGACGCATTTTGGCAAATCCCTTTGGAACCAAAATCGAGAGATTAAACTGCGTTTACGGTCCCTGGACGTCCGTTATACCAGTTTACAGTAATGCCTTTTGGGTTATGCAACGCTCCGCAAACTCTATGCCGTTTGATGCATAAAGTAATTCCTCATCAACTCCATGACCTTTGTTTACCTAGACGATTTATTGATAACTTCTGCAACTTTTGAACAGCATATAGCATTGCTGACGGAAGTTGCAAGTCGACTTAAAGCAGCTGGACTCACCATCAACATTGAAAAGAGTCACTTTTGCCTGTGATAAATAGAGTATCTAGGTTTCATTGTAGTTAACGGTTGCTTGCGTGTCAACAGTGATAAGATTAAAGCAATTGCTAGTTTTCCAACTCCTAAGACCGTAAGGCAAATTCGAAGATTTCTTGCTGTCATCACTTCTTGGTGGTACCGCAGATTCATCCCAAACTATTCAACCCAGCAGCACCCAGCAGCACCAGCCACCACTCAATGAGCTCTTGAAGAAGTCCAAAAAAATTGCCTGAGCTGAAAAGACTCAAAATTCATTCGATCAATTGAAGAACCTTTTGATTACTGCACCGGTACTTGCCAATCCAATTTTAAACAAAGATTTTACATACAGTGCGATGCCAGCAGTATTGGTGTAGGAAGTGTGTTATTCCAGGTAGCTGATGATAATACTGAGAGACCAAAAGCATATATGAGTCAAAAGCTTAATGCCGAGCAACCTAATTACAGTGTTTCTGAACTCGAATGTGTAGCTGCAGTTTTAAGTATAAAAAATTTAGAGCTTATATTGAACGTTTACCCATTCACAATAATTACTGACCATAGTAGTCTCAAATGGCTCATGGGCCAGAAAGATCTAACTGGAAGACTTGCGCGTTGGAGTTTAAAGCTCCAAGGTTTTAATTTTGAAATTGAGTATCGTAAGGGTGCTCTAAATTATGTTCCAGATGCACTTTCGCGTATGTATGGAGCTGAAGAGCAGCACACTGTTGCTGAAGTTAAAATTCTAGATGATACAGGCTTTTCATGATGATGACTATTCGACCTTAATTACATCCGTAACTGACAAAGTGTTAAATATGAAACTTGTCAATGGAAAAGTTTACATTAACATTTTGTCAAATGACGCTGAGTTGACTGACATCCCTCAATGGAAGCTTGTCATTCCTAAAGCTCTTCAAAGTATTCTCATTCAACGAGCTCACAATTCACCGTTCTCAGCGCATGCTGGAGTTGCTAAAACTTTAGAATTCTTAAGAAGGCAGTATTATTGGTCTAAGATGCAGGACGATGTCAGAAAATATGTTGCCAACTGCGATACCTGCAAGAGTAGTAAAGCCAATAATATCACTTTACGACCTCCTATGGGTGATCCATCATATATTTTCCTTCCATTTCAAAAATTGTATGTAGATTTTCTTGGACCATATCCACGCTCAAAAGGTGGCAATTCATATATATTTATTGTCCTCGATCATTTTTCACGATACGTTTTGATTGAACCTCTTCGCAACTCAACTGCTGAGCTTGCAATTAAATTTATGGAAAATCGAGTTTTTAGTGTGTATGGTGTACCCGAACATCTGGCTTTGGATAACGGCTCTTCTTTTAAATCTAACATGCTTAAAATTTTTTTAACAAAATACGGCGTTCATCATACATTTACCCCAATATACTCGCGACAATGCAACTCATCAGAGCGAGTAAATCGGTCCATTCTTTCAGCGATTTGTTCCTTTTTAAAAGCTTCGCACCAAGACTGGGATATTCACCTCCCCAAAATTAGAACTTCATTGTGTAATGTGATACCCGATTCTACAAAATTTTCCCCCCACTTTTTAGTTTTTGGTAAGCATATAGTATCCCATGGATCAACATATGAGTTACTGCGTTCAGTTCCTGATTTCCAATTTGATCGATTTATTCGATATTCTTCCGATTGTTCTTCTTTGCTTCAAGAGAAAGTTTTAAGTAATTTAAGAGTAGCATATCATAAGAGCGCTGCTCGTTATAATCTGCACTCCCGCGTCCGAAAACTGGAACCTATGCAGACAGTTTTTGTTCGAAATTTTTCCCAAAGCGATGCTACGAAAAGATTATCAGCCAAGTTGTCCCCTAAATTTATCAAAGGAAAAATTCTTAGGTCAGTTGGTAACGTTGCATACGAGGTGGGCGGTGGCTGATGAAGCTGGAAGAACACTTGGCATCTTTCATGCCAGAGACATAAAATCTTAGTACCGCATAGGTGGCGTCCTTTTTCAAATAAACTCCAGAGCCCGGCTTAGACATCTTCAGGGTGTGGGACGTTCCCACGATTTGTGGCGGCGAAAAAGAAATCCTTCTCTTTTTCTTCGTCACAAGTCACAACAGATAGAAATTTTAACCTTCCTAATAAATAATCATTTTAAACTTCATTCGGAACAATTTCCTAAATTATTCTAAATTTCTAATCTAAATTATTTTCTTCAATATCCCACATACTTCATTTATTTGATTTGCTTCCTGTAAGATCAAATAGAGGGCAAGAATGCTTTACCAAGTTTTCTTTAATTTCTTTAATATCCCCATATTACGAGAAATGGAGAAAACCTTGACATACTGGTTCATGTATTATAATTCATTAGCTTTAATTTTGCGAAATTAATGGATTATAATTACATTTACTGTAAAACAGCAGTTTTTGCTTGCGTTTGATAATACATGTAAGTACATTTTCTAAATGATGATATGTGATACTAAGTATGATGTGATGATTGTGATTGGCTAGATAAAAATCACATGATTTTCTTCATTAATTAGACCAGACGGGTGAAACATTTCAATCGAGGAGTTGAGTTTAGAATTGTGAAGTGGACAGGTGTCCACTTAAATTCATTTTTTGTGTAGTTTTGGTTATGTTTTAGTTTTTTAGTGTTTTAGTTTTGCGTTTGTGATTCGTGTTAAGTTTAGGATTTAATTTCACTTTTATTTGTGTTACCTAATTATGATTCTTATTTTGTTTTGTTGTAAAATAAAAGAAAACAAAAAAAACGAAGCAAACTATTATAAAAATAACTTCTAACTAACTAACTTAATTACAAGTGGAAAAATTAAAGATTTTAAACTATCGTTCTTACTACAACCGAAATATATTTGCTACAAGATATGTTAAAAGAAAATTGAAGACAATATCTGGTATTTGAAGACAATATCTGGTTATAATTTAGCCATTTAAAATATATACTTTGGCAAAAATATACAAAAAAATTAGTAGAACATTACACATCAAAATTATAATACAAATACATTTTAATTCGTATTAAAAATCAAGGATATATGGGTAGCTGCCTTTTGAGAAAACAAAAGGACGAGTGGACGAAGATACACAAACTGGATCCAGAAACGGTAGTATTATAAGGTATTATTATTTTGATTATTATTATTGTTACAGGTATTATTTCCTGCGGGTCCTTTCAGACTTCCATAGATCGCCTTGTTTGGGATTTTAAATGGCTATCCCCATATTAATAATGTTTTCAATCAATTTCTTAAAGCAGTTCCCTTATATCAAAGGAACAACGAGGAAAATCACGACCCAGGCCGAGAGCTTAAGTCCGGAGCAAGTGACTGCCTCCTCATAGTTGTCCTTCGATTTTTCACATACAGCGGATATTTTTTCAATACAAAATTCACTTTATTTTTAGCCCTATCCGCATTTATCATAGTTTCGTTCTTGTTTTTTTTACTTGTTGTCTCTTTTTCGTATTGTTTAATTTCTTCTTTCAATTTGATTAGATAAAATAAATTATATAGCCTATTACGAGACCAAATTAATTTAAACATCATAAAAACCCACAAGCTAAAATTCAATTTGTTTGTAACTTAAAACATATTATTATTTTTGCACGATCAGGCGATTTTACATGTTTGCTGATTCGTAAATAAACATAGTAAGTTTCGTTTACAAATCACAGGTCGGTAAGTAATTACTTATCGATCATGCAGGCGGTAAGTAATTACACCGGTAAGGGAGACCACACAGTGTGAATAAAAACGGTTTTATTTAAATAATTATGTGAGGCAATTTACTAGTTTCAATTTTAAATATTCTTTTAAAAATATTGCATTTAATAGTTATTTGTTTAACTAGGCAGCAAAGTAGTAGATTGACTGCCGCGGCTGATAGTTCATAGCCGAGCGAGCGAGGCTAGGAATTCAGGCAAGGCAGTCAATCTACCTTGCTGCCGAGTTGAACATATAATTTTTTCTCCGATTAATTACAATGATATGTAATTTAATAATTATTACTTTAAAAATAAAGCAAAATTTTAAAAATGAAAAAAAAATCGATTAAAAAAATTTTTTTTTAATCGCAATATCTGTTTATTTCTATGAAGTCTAATTATTTTGCTGCCTAGGCAGCAAACTACTTGCTTTGCTGCCTAGGCAGGAAAAGTGCCACTTTGCTGACTGAAATAAGTCTGCAAAATTTATATTTGCTGTTTATCGGAGAAAAAAGCAATTTATTTTGAAAAAACATTCAATGAAAGTTGTTAGTTTTGCAATAAAAAAGGGGAGACTATGAAAAGTGTGGCACCGCCTCAATTTATTTTTTTATCTCTAAGCTCCAAAAGTTAAGAGAAAACTGTTCTACCAAAAGTTTGTGAGCTTCTTGGTTCACGAGATATAGGCATTTGAAAAAAAATTTCATACATAAATAACTTTGGCTAATATAGGGTGTATGGGGGTAGCTCGGATCGTCTCGAGAGTAGTATCATTGGAAAACTCTTTAAAAGATAAGCTCCAATCAAGTGAAAAATTTCCGCGGTCTCATCCCTGGAAAAAGTTGTTAGTGGTTAAAGTTTAGCTTTTTTGATGCATTTTTTCTCAATTTTTGGAAAGGAAGGGAGGGGGCGGCGTCGAGCTACCCCATATACCCTATATTTCCCAGTAACAAACCTCAATATAATGAAGCTGATTTTGAACGTTTATATTATATGAATATTTTTGTTTTAAAAACAGTCTAACTATTTGACAGAACTACCAGGTATGTGATTTACTTATACATTGGTTAAATTGTTAAAATTTTTAATGGAATTACTATTAGAATTAGTAATTTTCTGAACAATACAAAACCAATGTTAAAGTTTTTTGTATGAAATTTTTTTTTTCAAATGCCTATATCTCGTGAACGAAGAAGCTCACAAATTTTTGATAGAACAATTTTTGCTTGTTTTAACGATCTCAAACATAAAAAAATAAAATTAGGCGGTGCCACACTTATCATAGTCGTGCCAAACATTAAAACTTAAACCCAGCCATTACTTCAGAAGATGGCCTAACAAGCTGAAATATATAGAGTACAGTAAAATTATAAAAAACTTTGTTTTCTTTAATTTTCTATTAAACTTATTAAATAAGTTATTTGCGTAAAGTAACAAGAGATTGACATTATGTTATTTGAAAACTTACGCCAAGTGCCAACGGGTGGTGGGTGGTAATTATCTTAAACATGAAGTTTATTTTTTAAATAATTTTAAATAAATTTTTATTGATCGTGCAAAAAATATAATAAGCATTTTGGGCATTAAGAAATAAGAGTATTACCGATGTCGGATATATTAGAGATCTCGACTTCGTCTCGATCTCAAAACATAATTCCTCAATCGTTAAAACACTTTTACTGCCGTTAATACTTAAATAACTATTGTATACGTTTAGTTTTAAAGAAAATGTTAGTTTTTAATTAATTTATTTTATTATTTAACAAAAATAGCGCTTAAGTGAATCTCATTAAGATAAGTATAATTTTTATTTAAAACTTTGTTGATATTAGTTCTGTTTCCTTTAAATATCTATTCACTTTATTAAAAAATATATGTTTGTGTGTACGATGTTTCTTGTCTATTAGTTTTTGTTTGTATTTGTCAGTAATTTGATGTTTCCATACTTTAAGCAGTATCATGAATGTTAAGACGGAAAATATCATGTGCACAGTAAAACGATGTTCCCAGTGGTTGCAATACAAAAATTTGAGAGTAGGCATGTGGTGGATCATCGTCACACTGAAAATAAATTAATTGAAAATGTTTTTATTTTGTAATGCAATAAAAATAATATAAATTTGTTTTTCTTCGTTGTAGTGCAAAAATAAACTAATTTTACGACATGTTTCAGCTTATAACATAAGCTATCTTCAGGTCCAAACAAAAACTAAATAACTATACATAACAAAAACATGAATATTATATAATTTAAACAATATTTTGAGAAAACACTTACAAATAGTTATTTATTTATCTAGAACGAAAAGTGAAACTTTAAAGTACGAGCTAGTTGTTTATGGCCGAGGCCGAAATTACTAGTGAGTACCTTTAAAAACACTTTTCGTTTGAGGTAAATACAAAATTTTATTTCATACTGGAAATTTATGAAAATAAAAAGAAATGAGTTTTAAATTTTGCTCTAAAAGTTGAAGTTTAACGTCCTAGGACTTTATAAATTTTTTTAAAGTCCTAGGACGTTAAAGTTCAACATTTATGGTACAAAAAATTGAACTTTAATGTCCTAGGACTTTATAAAATTTTATAATGTCCTAGGATATTAAAGTTCAACTTTTTGTACTATAAATAATCCGAAAAATGTCGTTTTAGATATCAGTATGAAATAAAATATATTGTCAAAATAGACACTTTCACTAATGATTATTATTTTTATTTCAAAATAAATTAAAAAAATTTTTTTAATTCTTATAAACTGAGACTAAAACATATATAAAATTCTTTCTTTAAACAAACGGATAAAAAGTTGAAATATAAATAAAGGATAGACAATATTTAAACATTTAAATTAACGAAAGGTATACATTATCTAAATAGGTGCAATCTGATTGTATGTTCATATTGTTATGGAATTTTTTAATATAAATAGACTCAAGAAGTTTGCGTTTAACAGTATTAGACTCAAAATTTTTAAGGATCATATTTCTAGGGGTAACAAGACACATATTGCTTTATGAGATCATGTTATTTCTGGTAAACATGAAATTGATTGGGATAATCCTCCTCAAATCTTAAAATTTATATATTTTTGTAAGTGTTTTTTCAAAATATTGTTCAAAATATCCTCCTCAAATTTTAAAATTTATATATTTTTGTAAGTGTTTTTTCAAAATATTGTTTAAATTATATAATTTCCTTTTATTGTTTTTGTCCCAAACTTGGACATCAGATTTTTGGTCATCTTTTTTGTGAGTTATTTAAAAAAACATTTTTTGTCTTTTATATAACTATATTTCGCCAATTTCTTGTTGGCATCTTCAGGTTTAAATAAATATTTAGAAATCTACAAAGTAAATATGAAAAGTTTTTTGTACTATTTTAAGATTTTTTAAATAATAACTGCTTACATTTATTTTACAGATGATTGTAATGGTAAGATTATACTAACTAGCAACTACTATACTTTATTTTCACAAAACACATTAAATTGATTTAATAAAATTAAAAGCCTAAGGTAAGTTAGGCTTTTAATAAGTTAAGTTAACAAGAATAAAAAATTTTTAAAACTTTTTACAAAAACTACACAGCCAAATTAAAATCATAAAAAATTAAATTAAAATCACACAAATATTACTGAATAAAAAACTTTGTTTAAAATTATAAATTAACTAACAGCTAGCATCATATATATCTACTGTTTTTTTGTTTTATTGTTGTTGGCGGTAAATTGTTTTATTATAATGAAATTCAAAAGAAATGAGACAGAGGAAGAAAGGGAAAATACATTTTCATGCTGGTATCAATTATTTAAATATGCTATTTCATTTGATTAAAGGTGTGTAGAGTGGAGATAAATTTTCTACATCTGATCGTTTGTTGCATGTATGTTTATTGGTATTTATGTGCAACATTTCTTTAATTAGTCGTTTATTGTAGTTTTTTTCCCTATCCAGAATTATTGGTTCATCTGTGTTGAAGTTGTGTCCTGTTTCATTTGCGTGTACTGCCACCATTGTGCTATGATCCGTTATTAAGTATTTCTTGGAGATATCGTGTTTATGTTGATTCATCCGGTTTTTTAGTATTTGTCCCATGTGTCCTATGTAGATGGTTTCACAATTTTTGCAATTTATTCGGTAAACAACCCCATCATTGTCTACTTTCTTTTTAACATCTTTCAGTGGCGGTAAAATATTTTTGATATTGTTTTGTGTCTTGTAACCTAGCTTGGTCCGTTTATCAACCGTAGTTATAATTTTTGCTATGTTTTCGGATGAACCTTGATGGTAAGTGCATCCAAATATTTAGTTGTATTTTGTTCCGTTGGTGCGTCTGATTGTGATGGTTGAACTTGTCTTTGTGTTTTTTGTAGTATTTGTTTTTTTGTACTTTTCAGTATATTTTTGATTAGTTGTCTAGGATAGTTGTTTTTTTCTAGCAAGTTTTGTGCTAAAATTGTGTTGTTAGGCCAATATTCCGTTGAAGATAGTGTCAGAATTCTATTTATTAGTGATTTTGCGGTATTGATTTTTTGAAAATGGGGATGTGCAGACCTGTAATTTATGATTCTACCTGTATTTGTTGGTTTTTGAAAGAAAGCCGTTTTAAGTTGTGGAGAAGTATTCCGTATTAATTCTATGTCTAAATAAGGAAGTTTTCCATTATTTTCAACATTTTTTATTGATGCTGTTAAAAATTGTATAGGTGACTTGAAGTCACTGACTTCTAATTCTTCTTTGGGAACAATCAGGAGTATATCATCTCATATTTTACTAGTAGTTTTGGATCAAATGAGATTTGCGATATTGCTTCTTTAATTATGTCTGTTAATACAAAGTCTGCTAGTATCGTTGAGACACATCCTCCAATTGTCAAACCTGATTTTTGTGCATAGTAGTTTTCATTAAATTTAAAATATGATGTGTCCTGGGTGCAGAACTTTATTAAGTTTATAAACATTGGTTTCGGTATTGTTGTTTTTGTTGAATGATTGGCCATCGCTTTTCTATCGCTTCATATACTAAATTAGGTGGAATTTTTTCGTACATTGATATTACATCAAACGACGCAATTAGTTCATCATGGCATCTCTATTGTTGATAGTTGTCTTTTTAGATCAAAAGAATTCTATATGTTGTATGGGTTATCTGGGTCTATTGTTTTTAAAATTTCATTAAGATGTTTCGAAAGGTAGTACGATAGACTGTCAATACTTGATATAATTAAACGTACATCTTTATTAGGCTTATGCAGCTTCATAGTTGCATAGCAAGAAGGTGGTTTTTCTATATATGTTATTAGTCTTCGTTTTGTGTGTTCATCAATATGAAAATGTTGTAATTTTTGTTGGAGTACTATGTCATTTGGAGAGGGTTTTTGGTGCTTTATGTGTGAGTTTAAATGTTTCCCGATTTTTGCCCTGATGTCATTTCTTATATCATCTGACGATATTTCAGTTCTTCTTATTATGTTTTCAATATCGGCAATGCAGTCAAATATTGGAAACTGATCTGTTTGGTATTTTATTGCAAACTTTGGGCCATATGATAAAACGGATTCAACCTCAGCCGGTATCTGTTTTCCAGTAAGGTTAACGAACCAATCCGGATTATCCCTTAGATCATATGTTTGTTGGTTTAGTAATTTTTGGTATTTTTGTTCTAAAATCTGGTTGTGTTGAATTTTAAGAATTGTTTGTGATTGATGCTGTGCTTTGTAGAATTGTTGGAGTATGCTAAGATCTATTTCGGAAGCTAGTATTTGTCTAATTGATGTTAAAATTGAGCTACAATTGTTTATTTTTTCAAATGTGTTTCGTATGGTTAAGTTGAGTAGTTTTTGGTTGAGAGTAATCTTCAGCCTTCGGCTTTTGTTATATTGTAAATGTAAAGATGAAAATAAATGGTTTGTTTTATCGGTAAAAAATCTTGGTGAGATGTTTTGTCGTCTACATTGGATTAAAAACCTTGCATCTGTTTTTAATCTTATGATTCTATTGCTGTTATTGTGATACGCTTTAAATAATGTTTTGATTTGTTCACCATATCAAAGTTTATCCGAAAACATAGCAAAAATTATAACTACGGTTGATAAACGGATCAAGCTAGGTTACAAGACACAAAACAATATCAAAAATATTTTACCGCCACTGAAAGATGTTAAACAGAAAGTAGACAATGATGGGGTAGTTTACCGAACAAATTGCAAAAATTGTGAAACCATCTACATAGGACACACGCGACAAATACTAAAAACCGGATGAATCAACATAAACACGACATCTTCAAGAAACACTTAATAACGGATCATAGCACAATGGTGGCAGTACACGCAAATGAAACAGGACACAACTTCAACACAGATGAACCAATAATTCTGGATAGGGAAAAAACTACAATAAACGACTAATTAAAGAAATGTTGCACATAAAAACCAATAAACATACATGCAACAAACGATCAGATGTAGAAAATTTATCTCCACTCTACACACCTTTAATCAAATGAAATAGCATATTTAAATAATTGATATCAGCATGAAAATGTATTTTCCTTTTCTTCCTCTGTCTCATTTCTTTTGAATTTCATTATAATAAAACAATTTACCGCCAACAACAATAAAACAAAAAAACAGATATCTACTGTTATGATGCTAGCTGTTAGTTAATTTATAATTTTAAACAAAGTTTTTTATTCAGTAATATTTGTGTGATTTTAATTTAATTTTTTATGATTTTAATTTGGCTGTGTAGTTTTTGTAAAAAGTTTTAAAAATTTTTTATTCTTGTTAACTTATTTTACCTTAGGCTTTTAATTTTATTAAATCAATTTAATGTGTTTTGTGAAAATAAAGTATAGTAGTTGCTAGTTAGTATAATCTTACCATTACAATCATCCAGGGTTGTTAATATACACGTATAAAACGTTTTATACGTTAGACGTATAATACGTGACGTATAAAACGTATAAAACGTATATAACGTATAAAACGTATAACATGTTTTTGTTTTTGAAATTCATTCATAAAAAATTAAAAATAGTTCTTACTTCAGATATTAATTATATTTTTAATTTTTATACTCAGTAAAAATATAATTAGGTAGTTATAAATTATTTATATATTTTATAATTTATAAAAAAAAACTATTTGTTTGGAATTTTCTTTGCTAATTCTTTCGAATAGGTCCTTTGATACCTCTATATTAAAATAATAAAAATAAACAATTAATGTTTTATACAAATTCTTAAAAAGCAAACAAAAATGGTAGTCTGTGTACTGACCGGCCTGCCAACCAACCGTAACAACCGATGAAAACTACTAGAGCGATTTTAAAATTTTTTGTTTCAGAAAATAGCTTGTATCAATGATAAGAACCGCAGGGACGAATCGGAAAATTGTAAAAAAATGGTATATTTATTTTGCTTAAAAACGTAAAAACAATGTAGAGAAATCTTGAAAGTTGGCATTTGAATGTAAAACCAGGAGCTTGATTATTATAAGTGTGTCAAAAGAATGATGAATGAAATAAATTAATTTTGATTCCAAATTTTTTTGACAAACATTTACTTAATGGGAAACGTTTTGAATTAGAAATGTTTGGCCCATAATAGCTATTTATGTATTAAGGGCATAAAGTATGTCTTTTCCGCTTGAGAGTGAAATTGTTGCTCGAGGCGTTAGCCGAGAGAAAAAATCACTCGAAAGCAAAAAAGATATTTTATGACTGAATTGCATACAAGATTTTTTGTACGAGTAAGATTCTGTACTATTTGCATGAATAGCAATGCATGTATTTACACAAAATAGTAAAATATTTATTTAGAAAATTATTTTATCCAAGCAGTTTTTCGAAATAACAACTTTAGGCATTGTTATTTCAATTTTGGCATTGTTATTTCAATAGGAAAAAAAAGGCCTGCTTTACGAACACTTTTTGAATCCCAAAAGTGCATTTTACGGTTTACTCGTACAAAAAATTAATTATTTGGTATCATGAAATGTTATTGAATTTATGAAATATGGTTCAGTCCAGCCAGCTTCAACTACTCTCTATCTAATAAGGCTTTTAAAATATTATGTTGTTGCAGAATAAAAGTCGTTTTTTTCATAGCAATTAGGGAAATTATCAGGGATTTTTAGAGAGATGTTTTAAGGAAATTTTGTTTTGTGAATCAGGGTTGAACCACATCTAATTAATAGGTACAGTTTGAAAATATCACGTTGTTGCAGCAAATATTGTTTTTATACAAAAGTTGTAATAGTTAAAATATGTATTTACGTCAAACGGAAAAGTATAGTGAGAAGTTTATTGAGTGAATTCAATTTTGGTCATTGATGTAATATAGGTACGGTTGGAAATGTCAAATTGTTGCAGACTAAATGTTTTATATTATATTTTGAAAATGTGGAAAGTTTTCTGAACTAACAGGAATATTGGGTAAGAAACTATCATGACGACGTCATATTTTCTAAAGCAACTGTTCCTATTAGTCCAGAAAACTAAGCTGTATAAATATTAAATATCACGAGTACGATGAATAATACGCCCGCGATAATTTTATATAAATGTATTTTTATCGACTAAGGATTTTACTTTTATACTGTTTAAAACGTATATAATTGTGAGTTTTATACTATACGTTTTATACGTTTTATACGTACGTATAATACGTGTTTTATACGTTACCGTATTATACGTTACAACCCTGCAATCATCTGTAAAATAAATCTCATGTAAGCAGTTTTTATTTAAAAAATCTTAAAATAGTACAAAAAACTTTTCATATTTACTTTGTAGACTTCTAAATATTTATTTAAACCTGAAGATGCCAACAAGAAATTGGCGAAATATAGTTATATAAAAGACAAAAAATGTTTTTTTAAATAACTCACAAAAAAGTTGACCAAAAATCTGATGCCCAAGTTTGGGACAAAAACAATAAATTATAATAATTTAAACAAAGGTCGATAAGACTTAAAGTCTTAAAAACAAAAATAATTTCCTTTTTTTTGTTATGTTTATTTATTTTTTGTTTCGACCTGAAGATAGTTTATGTTATAAGCTGAAACATGTCATAAAATAAATAAAAAATAAAAATTAATGAAAATATTAAACTAAAATAATATATTTAGTTTATTTTTAGACTACAACGAAGAAAAACAAATTAATATTAAATCGTTCCAATTATGGACTACAACGAAGAAAAACAAATTAATATTAAATCGTTCCGATTAAATAGACGCATATTAAAAATAACATAGATGAGGTTTTTCTTATTTGTAATTTTTAATTAGGTAGTTGTTAAAATATATTATAACCACTCGCAAATGCAATTTATTGAATTAAACTGTAATATCCGTAAAGCAACTGGATCTAGTTATGTTTGGATTATGTTATTGTTAGTTATATTGTTGATTATTGTGTTGTTATTGGTCAAATGTGAGTATCGAGATATTTGCATTCAATTTTGGTTTGTAAGTTCAAAACATTTTCGCAGTTAATTGCAGCATGTCGAGGATTTGCTGATCGTATTTTTGCATATCGAGAAGTACCATACTGAGCGTGGGTCTGGCTTTCTATGCCAGATATTTAAAAAAACAGGTTGAGTGACAATGGTTGACAGGATAGTTCTGGGTAGTTTCGGTGATGGGAAAGAGAACGATGAGACGACTGGAGATTTCTAAAAGTTTGTTTATATAAATAAAAAAGAGCAGATGATAAATTTAAACCTTGAGATTGACAAAATTTTAATAAATTTAGACTTAGTGTTAACAAATTTAGACTCAGGTGAACAATTTTCTACAGATTTCGAAATGTATCAGTAATTCAGAAAACTTTAAACCAGTTTGGAATAAATCAATCGTACGAAGAAAACTATACGTAACAACGCTGTTCAACATAAAGAAGTCGATATTGACACAGACAACGATATTGACATATAAACATGTTTAAATAACGGAGGGTTTTTAATAAATTGCAGTTCAATGCCAGAAATGAGTAGTTGCAATTAAATATGGACTTAACAGTAAACTTCACAGTCATATACTGTTGTTCAAGAAAGAAAACAATAATATTTTGATATAAACTTCTTGAATATGGAAGCCGGACCGAATAGTATAGGCGCTAGTAGTTTTGCAAGAAATAAAAAAAGCACTAAAGACAACGGGAATTGTCTTAAAACATCGTTCTTAAAAAACAAAACTATATAACAGAACTTTGCAAAGAAAATGTTTACAAGAAATCAATAAAAACTACCAATTAACGAGACCACCCCCATACAAAATATCTCCAAAAATAGTGGAAAAAATCCTCTAATCATATAAAAAATTCGCAATATTGCGACACTGTTACATATGCTAACTTCACTACTACTTTGTAAACAAAATGTTCTGGATATGTTCTGCTAATATCCATCAAATACTTCAATTAATAAAAACATTAAAGAAAACTGTAGCATTTCAACAGACATAAATTCTGTTGTAGGAATAGAAAAAGTAAAAAAAAAAGGTTTATAGAAAGTGACAAACCGGAAGTTAGGATGGAGAACTGTTACAAATCATACTCTCATACATATACCAAGTTTAATCTCAATCAATTATCAGGAAGGAACTGATTTTATTGACGTTTCAAATACACAGATGTTTCCCCCGGCCTCCCAACACTTATCCCAATATTATCAAAAACTAATCAGTTCTTTATCATTCAAATCTCCATATTTTGTCAAAGTATCATCAAAATTGATTAATGAATGAAGCCCTTATGCTCCCAACAAACTTTAAAAATAAAGTGTGAAAAGTCAGCAGCTGTATGGTGGCAATTTTTGCAATTGCAATTTTTTTTTCTTTATCTCTATTTAGGAGCATAGGGCGTCTACTAGACTGGACCATCTAACTCTGTTGGGTGCAATCGCTTTCAGTTCACCCCATGTCTTGCCAATTTGTTTTGCTTCAGCTAGCACCGTTTTCTTCCATGTCATGGGTGGTCTTCCAACTCTCCTTTTACCTTGTGGATTCCACTCTAGGGACATCCTTGTTATATCTTCGGCTGATTTTCTCAGTGTATGTCCTATCCATCTCCATTTTCTTTGTTTTATCTCGGTCTCAATGTCTAGCTACTCCGTCTGCCGTAGAAGTTCCTGGTTACTGATGGTGTTCGGCCAGAAGCATTTGATCAGTCTTCTCAGGCATTTGTTCACAAACACCTGTAGTTGATTTGTGATCTTTCTTGTATGTTTCCACGTTTCACATCCATACAGCAGTACTGACTTGACACATACATTGAACATTGGTAGCTTTGTCTTTCTTGACAGGACGGATGCATTCCAGATCTTGTGAAGCATATTGAACGTATTTCTGGCTTTGTTAATACGCTGACTGATATCTCCTCAAGTCCCGCCTGTTTTTGCTACAGTACAACCAAGGTACACAATTGTTGTCAATCAAACTTCGTCCACTTGTGTATTGTTGATGGTAATTAGTGTTATCGTTTTGGTGTTCAATCTCATAGCCTTTGTTTTTCTGATACTGATGTTGAGACCGACTTCATGTGCAAGGGTTGATGGCTTCTGTATTTTCTGTTGCATGCCCGTATGTGTGTGTAAGTAGACAGATGTCATCTGCGTAGTCTAGATCATTGAGCCGTCTTGTTGTATTCCATTGGATTCCATTTGGACTTCCATCATCGAGCTTTCTAATGATAGTATCTAGTACTATTAGGAATAGTAGCGGGGATAGTACACAGCCTTGTCTCACTCCTCGGTGGTTGTAGTATTTATCACTTTGCTGTCCTTTGTATTGTATTCTGTTTCCAGCATCCCGATACATTTCTTTGATTAGATCAACTATTTTCTTCGGGACGCCCATTTCACAAAGTGTCTTCCATATCGCGCTTCTGTTAATTGAGTCGAAGTCGTTCGAAGCCCACGAAGAGGAGATACAATGGTGAATTCTATTCGTTTGATTGCTCTATGATGATACGGATTGTGTTGATATGATCGGTACAGCTTCTTCCTGGTCGAAGGCCGGCTTGTTCATTTCATAGTTTCATGTTAATTGATGAAGATATTCTTTCGAGAATGATCATCGCTAGTATTTTCATTATTGTGTTTAGCAGAGATATACCTCTCCAATTTCTGCATTCTCTTAGATCACCTTTCTTTGGGATTGTTATGGTTAAACCTTCTTTCCATTTGGTTGGTATTTTACCTTTGTTCCATACATCAGCTAATAGTGGTGTTAAAGCTTCTGCTGTTGTGTTTACATCTGCTTTAAGTAATTCTGCTGATATATTATCTATACCAGCAGATTTGTTATTCATGAGTTTCTGTATGGCATCTCTAACTTCCCGTTCCGTTGGTGGATGGGTGCTGATAGTTTCGTTATAGTTGTCATTCGGATACTGCAAATTATCTTCACGTTGGTGGCAGTTGTCTTCGAAGTATTCTTTTCATCTATTTAGCTGTTCTTCATGTGTTGTGAGGGTTTGACCAGATTCATCCTTTATTGAGAGTGTTTGTATGTTTGTTGGTGACCTTTCTCACGCATTTGTGTAGTGTGCGCATATTTCTATTAGCTGCTGCTGTTTCTGCAATCTTGAGAATGCTTTCTGTATATCTTCTACGATCATTCCTTGCCATCTTTTTAACTTCTTTTGCTGTACTTTCATATTTGTTGCGGATCTCGGTTGTGTTCTGGTGACACAATTGCAACTTGAGCTGACGACGCTCTTCAATTTTCTTCCAGGTATCATCACTAATCCATGGTTTCCGTGATTTGTCTTGGTATCCAAGCACATCTGTAGAAGTTGACGTAAGCTTCTTTAACTTGTTCCCATTTTTCATCAATGCTGGTGGTTTCGTTTTTTGGTGGATTGAGCTAGAGCGATTCTTTGAAGATGTTATTTGTATTTTTGTCGCTCAATCTGTTGATGTTAAATTTCCTCTGACATAACTTGTTGTGTTTTACAGCGGCTGGTTTAATTTTGAATGTTGCAATGACCAGTTGATGGTCGCTGTGTATGTCTGCTACTCGATTTGCTCTGACGTCTTGTAGTGAGGATAGAAACTTCTTATTCACCAGTAACGTGATCAATTTGATTCTTGGTTCTTCCATTTGGTGATGTCCAAGTGTATTTGTGTATGTTCTTGTGTAGGAACTTGCTGCCTACTATGAATAGTTGATTGGTGACACAACAATCGATGAACATGTCTCCATTATTGCTACGTGCTGATTTTAGTGCATGTTTGTCCATGTCTGATTCCATTCCGGTGTTGTCGGTTCCAATTTTGGCATTGAAATCACCTTGTATTATTTTGATGTCATTTCGGTGTGCACTAGCCAGCGTTGCTTGGAACTGTTCGTAGAATTCATCTTTTGTCGCATCATCAGCTTCTTCGGTAGGTGTATAGCACTGTATGATCGTTGTATTTCTAATTTTCGATTGGAATCTTGCTGTTATTATTCTGCTACTGATTGGTTTCCATTCGAGAAGTGCTTTCTTTGCGTTAGGTGTTGTTAATATTGCTACGCCTTGTTCATGTGTGTTGGATTTACCAGAGAACATCATGTAATTTCCTTCACTTGTTGTTAGCTCTCCGTTGTTTTTCCATCTTACTTCACTGAGTCCTAGTATCTCGATGTTATATTCTTTCACAAATTGCAATACATATCTAAAATTATGATTTTTGAATGATAATGTTCGAAAATCGTACAAAAAATAAAGTGTGTACCTAGTCAAAATGTTATTTTCGCTCTTTACTGTGTTTTGGAAACATATACGCTTTCGAAAAAAGCGATACTTTTCGATCTTGTAACACATATTACTATTTTAACCAATTTTATATTTTTTTTAAAATAAAATGTGGTGTAGTAGGAATTACAATATGTGTCACAACTCACAACACACATAAAACCTTTTAAGACCTAGGTCCACACCAATATGCGTTTGGGGTATTGATAAACGAAAATCATTTTCTTTTTGTTTTTATATTTTTTTTTAAAGAAGGGTTAACTAAACAATAAATCCTATAACATATAAAATGTGAAAGAGGCCAATATTTCCAATAGGGAAATAAAAATAAAATAAAAGTTTTTTACAATAAACAAACTTGTTTTAAAAATTTGCACGAACAAAATTGAAATGGGGTTGCTAATAATTCTGCTACCTAGTGGTATATTCCTTGGTCATGTGACGCACTGTATTCGTCTAAAATTGAAACCCACGCAAATTTATATGAGGTTTCGTTTTTTTCGAGTAAGCAAGAAAGTGCCATCACCAAGGAATATTCCATAGCTAAAATTGGAGGTGCTACCGTTGACTGAACAGTTTATCCACAAATTTTTGTTCAACGATTTGCCCATTCTGTTAAAATTGATTTTAAGACGTTTGGTTTAATTAAATGACTTTGAAAGCTTGTTCGAGAATTTTAATTTCTTGATTGTTAATGAACTTCGGTTTATGGCAATTTTTTTCTCCTTTATCTCCATTTAGGAACATAGGGCGTCTACTAGAGTGAACCATTTAACTCTATTTGGGACAATCGCTTTCAACTCTCCCCATGTCTTGCCAAATTGTTTCGCTTCTACTAGCATCGTTTGTTCCAATTCATTGCTTGTCTTCGCACCCTTCTTTGCCTTGTCGATTCCACTCTAAGGACATCCTTGTAACTTATTATGCTGGCTTTCTCAGTATGTTTCCTATCCATCTCCATTTCCTCGTTCTTCTAACGGACTCAATATCTATCTGCTGTTCGTCGTAGAAGTTCTTCGTTACTGATTGTACTAGGCTAGAAGCATAAGTCGTCTTAAGAATTTCTTCACAAACACCTGTAGACCTGTTGTGGCAATTATGGTATGGTTATTTTCCTCATATATTAAGCCGAATATTATATAACTTGTTTCTCTTTGTGTATATTTATGTTTGAGGTTCCGTTTTTTATAACGAACCCTATTTATTTATGAGAGTAAAACGAGTTTTTCACATTATATCGATTATCTCGTAAACTATAAATGCTATGAACCGGAAATTTGAGATGCGTATAAAACTAACTTGTCCTTGAGTGGACAATCGTTTGTTTTGCAGGGCTACGATTACAGGGCTACTTTGAGAAAATACTTTTTTTAATAGAGTCAAGTAGGGAATAGGGTAAGTGAAAGGGCTTCACTTCACTATTCCTTAAAAATTTATTTTGGAATTTTACACACCATTTTTAGTATAATTTTGAATAATGGCGTTTTCGTTGTTTTCTTTCCTCGATTAACACCGAACCTAATTGATCAAAAATCTTAAAATGTATTGTGAATGATAGAAAAATTAGTAAGGTTTTAATGAACAATATATTAAAGTGCAACATACCCATAATTATATTTATTAAGGAGGAGAAATGAGAAGCGGTAAAAACACCATTTAAACCCGGTCAAGAGGGGTGTCAGTTGAAAGAGCACTTAATTTAAGAAACATTGAAACGTTTTTTTTTCAAATTTCGCGTTGCACAGTTTTTGAGTTATTGTCAAAAAGTGCATCTTTCAGAAGTTGAAAAATTTGAATAAATTCACGGAGGCAAGTTTTGTAAATTTTTAACGAAAATTATAGCGAAGTCTTAAATAACTATATTTCTGTGTGTTTCGGGGATGGGGGATGGAGGTAAAAATACCTTTTCTGGTCTAAAAAAGTGAAGCTTTGTGTCGAAGGAGATCCCAAACACAACCTTTTCGTGCTCAATTCTTTACTTTTACTTTCCTCCGTCACAAGGTGCCCGATTCCAGATTTGAATCCACAATTTTTTTATGTCTCATGACATCCATCTCTCAAAACCAAGTTTCAGTTTTGTTAATAATTTAAATTACAACCATTCCCATGTTTCAGTTTTGCAATCTTGCAAAACATTTAAATTTAAACGGTCTGAAAATTCTCCAATTTCGTTGTTTTTCACATTAAAACTAAAGCTCAGTTTTGATGTTTGTTTTTTTGTTAAATTCTATTTTTCTCTGAAACTTGATAAAATTCTTTATTTAAATTGTGGAAAATCTTAACTATTGGAGTTGGATTCTACAGTTCTATTCCACAGTTGGATTTCTGGAATCACTTTTATTTTTGTTGTTGTTTTTATCGTTACTATTAGGACTCGGATAACACCGAGGTGTAAACTTTGGTGATATTGTTTTGGTTGGGAACTAGTGTTTGAATTCTAAAACGAGAAGGTTAGGTTATTGTTAGGTTATTGTCAAATCGAGTCGCGGTTGATTAGTTTTTATTATTTCGTATTTTGGATTTGTTTATTTTTTTGTGTTTTTTTTATTTAATTAGAATAACAACTGCTCCAAGTTCCAATTTCATAATTGCAAAGATTTAATTAATAGTCTAAAAAAAATTCAAATATATAATTGTGATTAATGTATGTACTTATCATTTTATGTTACTAAATAAAATTAAGTACAATAGTAGTGAACAGTGAATATTGTGGTTTTATTACTAAAAACTGTTCCAAGTTCAAACTTCATAATTGCAAAAATTTAATAAATAGTCTAAAAAAAATTCAAATATATAGTTGTGATTAATGTATGAGCAATTTCACGAAGATTCAACAACGTTTTGACTTGACCCCTTTTAATTTTGATTATTTTTTGTTTATAGATAGTCTTTGATAAATAAAAAATACCAGTTCTCTTAGAATTTTTTTTTTCGACCAGGGGTCTTCACAGGGTGCCCCTCAATTTTTTGTTATTTTGTGATGTGAGTGCATTTTGACGAGCGATTGTAGAAAAACTGCTGAATCGATTTTCATAAATGATATGTCGTTGAATAGGTATTAGAACAAAGTTTTTAAAAATGTACACTGTTAATTTTTTGAAATAATTTTTAACGGTGTAACATAAGAAAAAAACGGTGTAATTGAAAAATAGATGGCCTAGCCATTTTTTTCTTTTTTTTTTTTAACTAAATTGAAGCTTATTTTATATCTAACCACTTGTGAAAGTTTGGCACTTGCATTATTTTTTGTTTTAAAGATAAAATTCGTTGTGCATATGACTGTCGGGAATCAGTTATTTTTGTTCTGAAGGAAAATTATAAAAATGGCGTTATAAACTAAGAGATTTTTTTTTAATGTTAAATATCAAATATTTTAATATTAGATGAACTTTTTAAAACATTATAAAAATTATATATGTAGTACAATAAATAAAATAAATACAATTGTTAAAAATGATATACTTATTTTACAAACAGAAGTTTCTTTTGAATAGGAAAACACTTCTGCAATTATTTTCATTGTATTAGATGGCATAAAAAAATGAAATGTTTATTTATCACTTCTAGTAATCACTTGTCACTCTTATAAAAAATAATTTGACAGTCTCGACTGCAAACAAAAAAACCGTATAAATAACAAAATCTATTTAGGAACTTTTGACTGGAGAAGTATTATGTTCGTATTATGTTATTATGGTCATAAAGTAAAAGATTGTATTTTAACATTAAATTACAAATATTTTATTATTGAATAAACTTTTTAAAGTATCATCCAAATTATATATGTAGGTTAAAGAAAATAAATATAGTTATTAAAAATTATTTACTTATTTTACATTTAAAAGTTTCTTTTGAGTTGGAAAACATTTTTGCATTTATTGTTTTAGTATCTAATGGTACAAAAGAATGAAATTTTTGAGTTCCACTTATAGTAATCACATTTTTATATCGATTTTGTATTTTTTTTTTTGTTAATTAATATTCATTTTTATCGGCGTATCCAAAGTTCATGGTAGATTCCCATTTTAAAGCCCATTCGAAAAGTTTTTTTGATGTATCAATAATATCTTTGCTCCCTATACTATAACGGTGTGCAGCAAGCTTCAGTGTACCATCAATTCCATCACAAGGTCCCTTTCCATTGCTGGTAGCATGAAAATGCCATTCTGCATCAACCTTAAAGTCTTTTTTGTGGTGGCATAAGTTATTTAGGCTATGTGTATTTTTGTATTGAGAAGGTGCACTGTCAGTGTTATAAATTATTTTCGTAATATTAGAATTTATATGCGTTTTGATGAATTCAATAAGTTTTGTAATGAAAAGATGGACTAAGGTACTGTTGTGATCGTTTATATCCGAAATGAGTATAAAACTTCGGTGCTGTATATATTCACTTGCGGCACTTTTAAAATAAATGACAAATGGATGAATAGTAGCTTGTGAATTATTATGATAATAGCCTTGAACCGCATCCTGAATTATGAAGCCGTAGTTTTCAGAAAAATCCCCTTAAACGAAGCACTTCCTGCTTCTAATTTTTTTTTCCTCAATGCATGTAGATTGCTGTTTTGCTATAAAGTTGTGTGGTATCAAAATTTGTAAACGGTAAATAAATTTTTTCATAAATTCTTCTACAGTTTCTATTAAAGTATCCAAATTGCATCGATCAGTGGTATTCCATTGTTGATATTTGACTTGAAGGATTCCTTTAACGTCAAAATTATTTAGTAATTTTTCTTCCAGTTGTTGAAGTTTTTTTGAACATTCATTGCACTTCAAAGTATGACAATCTTCTGTTAATTCACCACATGAAACAAAGTCAATTAATGTTTTATAATTCTGGAAAGCAGCGTCAGTAATTCAAGATATCTTAGAGTGTTGAATCATTAGTTTTATATTTTGATGTATGGTACACACGCACACATTATGAACTCCTTGGGATAATTTTATACATTCTTGTGGTCGAAAGGACGTGAATTTAGTAAATCCTATTTTCACATCAGGAAACTTATTTTTAAACTCCACATAAGCTTCATTTAATGTACATAGCAATAAGCGCTTTTGTGTTTTTATGCGCTCATCTCCTTTTTTAAAAGATATTGCATCTCGTTTGCCTGGCAATAATATACTGATTTCATCACTTTTATAGAACTGCTCCACAACATTTATATCTGTTGTGGATACACCTCTTTTATCCGTCGCAGATGAATGCTGAAAATTATTTTTATGTAGAGTTTTACTTTTTTCAACCAAATGACGCGTAGCATTACTGTTGTTTGTTATTATAATTATATTGTTATTATAATTATATTATTATATTTAAAAATATAATAATTTATATTATTATATTTATAAAAAATTCTACTTGAAGTCGTATTTTTCATTTATCAAAGGCTATCTATAAACTAAAAATAAACCAAATTAAAAAGGGTCGAGTCAAAATGTCGCAAAATTTTGCTGAACTTGACTGAAATTACTTTTTAAAAAGTTCATTTAATAATAAAATATTTGATATTTAACATAAAAAAAAATCTGAATCTAAAAATCGCCATATTTATAATTTTCCTTCAGAACAAAAAAAACTGATTCCCGACAGTCATATGCACAACGAATTTTATCTTTAAAACAAAAAATAATGCAAGTGCCAAACTTTCACAAGTGGTTAGATATAAAATAAGCTTCAATTTTGTTTTAAAAAAAAAAAAAATGGCTATGCCATCTTTTTTTCAATTACACCGTTTTTTTCTTATGTTACACCGTTAAAAATTATTTCAAAAAATTAACAGTGTACATTTTTAAAAACTTTGTTCTAATACCTATTCAACGACATATCATTTATGAAAATCGATTGAGTAGTTTTTCTACAATCGCTCGTCAAAATGCACTCACATCACAAAATAACAAAAAATTGAGGGGCACCCTGTGAAGACCCCTGGTCGAAAAAAAAAATTCTAAGAGAACTGGTATTTTTTATTTATGAAAGACTATCCATAAACAAAAAAAAATCAAAATTAAAAGGGGTCAAGTCAAAATTTCCCAAAAATTTGCTGAACTTGCGTGAAATTGCTCGTATGTACTTAATACTTATCATCTGTGATGTGAAAGCATTCGTTTATTGGGAGTCACAATATCCAATGACTTACTCTGGAACGATCATATAATGGCCATGACAAAGAGCGCGTCAAGAAAACTCGGCCTCCTCAATAGATGTAAAAAATATTTTGCTTCGCATCAATTACTCCACATTTATAAGTCCTATATTCGTCCCTGTATGGAGTATTGTTGTCAAGTTTGGGGCGCTGCATCTGTTACTATCCTAGCTCTTTTGGACTCTGTTCAAAAGCGTGCTATACGAATTGTTGGTGATCGAGATTTAACATTAGATTTTGATTCCCTACAACATCGTCGCACTGTTGCTGATCTCGTTGTTTTTTATAAATATCGTCACCAGCAGTGCTCGGATGAAATCAGGTCCATAATGCCTCAGACATGTTTTTCCCCGTTTGACTCGTCAATCGGTTTGTGCAGGTGGTCGGACTGTCGGGATTACTCACTGTCATAGTAATATAATGCAAAGGGATTTCTTTGTACGTACATCGTACAAATGGAATGCTTTGCCCGAATCAATAGTCTCGAGTGCCTTCAATCCACAAAGATTTAAAAAAAATCGTCCACCTATACCTCAAGACGCATGATGTTGTGGGACCTGGGTCTTAAAAGGTATCTATGTGTTGTTGTGACACATTTTGTAATTCCTACTACACAACACTTTTTATTAAAAAAAAAAAAAAAATATTTTCAAACAATTCAATTTTTTAAGTAGTACATTTTTTGACGTAAATCTATCTTCTTTCAATATATACCTCATAGCTTTATTTTGTAAAACTTGCAATCTTTTTATCATTTGTTTGTTACCTAAGTATAAAATAGATGAACAATAATCATAATGAGGTTTTATAGTAGTATTGTAAATATTTATTGCACTAGACTTCGAAATATTACTTCTAATTCTTTTCAGAAAATATACTTTTTTAGCTATTTTTTTACAAATATAATTAAAATTGGCTTTAAAATTTGATTCATGATCAATTATTACGCCCAAGTACTTAAATTCATTCACAACTTCTATTTTTTCATTATTTAATAAAATGTCTTATGTTTCCATTTATACACATATATTTGGTTTTTTTTATATTTATTTTCATTTTATTCATTTGGAACCATAAATTTAATTTTTCCAAATCAGGTGAGATTTTTGAGATACATTCTTGTACAGCCCTCCACGTACAGCAATGCATCATCCGCAAACAGAAATATTGTACAATTTTTAATTATACTGTGGATGTCGTTTATATATATGAAAAACAACAAGACACCTAGTATAGTACCCTGTGGTACACCATATTTTACTTCTTGTGGGTCTGATATGTTCTCTCCTATCTTTGTCCTCTGTGTCCTTGTAGTTAGATATGACTTAAACCATTGAAGTTCCACTCCTCTAATATCATATTTATCTAATTTGTCCAGTAAAATGTCTCGATCTATAGTTTCGAACGCCCTGCGTAAATCCAAAAAGACTCCTACTATTGTTTTTTTTTATGTACCGCTGTTTTCAAATTATAAATCAATAAGTTGAGAAGACTCTCACAACTATGAGTCTTTCTGAAGCCAGATTGTATCCCGTAGATTAGATCATTTTGTTCGAAGTAGGATTTTAGTTGAGTATTCACAATTTTCTCTAATATCTTTGCCTCATTAGCTATCATGTTCACTGGGCGAAACTCGCTGCACAGTTGTGTGTTTGGTACTTTCTCTATGGGTGATATAATTGATTCTCTCCAGCACAGTGGAAAAACACCAGTTTGTAGTAAACAGTTAAATATGGAGAGTAAATTTTCTCCAATTAAATCAAAAACATCTAGTATCATTTTAGTATTTACACCAAAATATGTCATTTTTATTGTTCATTTGTTTTAAAATTTTTTGGAGTTCATTTATATTGCTTGATTTAAATTTTAATTCGTTTGTTTTTCGTTCAATTTTATTTATATAATTAATATTTGGAATACTGTCTCTAATTTCATTAAGGCTGCTATTAAAATAGTTATTAAGCTTGTTTGCTATTTCTTGTTTATTTACAATTTTTTGATTATTGAAAACATTAATTTCGTTTTTTGGTTTTTTTTAAACAAATTTTTTTAAGTTTTTCCACATTGAATTTTGGTCCCTTGATTGGTTAATTTGATTTTGTATGTATTTGTTTTTAGTTAGATTTAATTTATTTTTGTAAATATTTCGTGCTTTTTTATATTCTTCCCATTTTTCATTTTCACTTTGTCCCATTAAAAATTTGTTATATTCACGATTTCTTATTGTTTTTAGGTTTCTTAGTTCATCCGTATACTACTTATTTTCATTAGGTTTAATTGTTCTGAACACTTTAAATGAGTTTATTATTCTATGAAAATTGTCACTGACGTTTTTAGCTTTTGAATTACAATCAACAAAATATGTTGTTAAAAGGTCACTGTGGCATATTTTTCTTCGAAGATCTTATTTTTCATATCTAATAAAGTGTGTTTATTATAATTTAAATTTTGTATGGAATTGCCAAATGAAATTTGTAGTGTTTCATGATCACTTATTTTTAGATCTGGTTCTATGTATGATTTTATATTAAAATTGTCATTAACGATTACATAGTCAATCAATGTTTTTGACACGTCTGTTATTCTAGTGTAGCTATTTATAATTTGTTTAAGACCACAGTCATCAATTATTTCACTATGTTCATGTCACCAACAATACATATGTGTCCATTGTTTTCACTAATTTCGTTAAGTAATTGTTATTAAAAAAATCTGTATTGCTACTTAAATATTTTGGTGATCTATAGAAGACGGCTAAATAATTAATGTGAGAACCACAAATCAATTTCAATGATAACCACCAAATTTCAGAACTTATTACACTTCGATTTATAATATCATACGACCATTTCTTTTTAATTTATAAAGCAACACCACCGTGTGTCTTGAATAAGAGTCCACTCTAACTAATGTATAGTTTGGCAATTCAACCAAGCTACTATCGTCATCTTCTATTAAATGAGATTCTGATAAGCAAATAAATTCAACTGCATTTTTGTTTAATAAAATTTCTAGTTCACTGAAATTGTTCATAAGTCCTCTAATGTTTAAGTACATGCATTTTAAATTCTTAGGTTGCTAATAATTTATTTTGATTTTCTAATATTAATTTTTCTTTTATACAATGGGCACTCAGAACTTTTTGTATCATGATCCAATGAAATATTATCAAGATTCAGTTTTTGTTTTGTTCTACAACAATTTATACAAGCAGTTTTTGTCTCAACACAGTCTTTTGCAACATGATTTGCACTTCCACATTTAAAGTATCAAAGTCCCACTGTACAGTCTTTTGATAAGTGATCAAATCCTAAACACTTCAAGCACCTCAAAATATGAAAATGTTCATACACAACACACGTGTCCCACTCAATGTTTAATTTACCGATATCAATAATTTTTTTGAACGCTTCTTTATCAACCTCAATGGTTGCATTATATACGTTTTTCTTTTTATACAGGTATACACTATGACATTTTATTTCTTTAAATTCAATGTTATTTTGGCACTTGATCGCGGATATTATTTTATCTTTTGATAACAAGTCATTCATTCCAACAACCACTAATTAAAGATTTTTCATTTTTGGTGCTTGGATCGTATAATTTTCACCGATTTTTTTAGTCAATTCTTCTTGTATTTTATCTGCCGAACACAATTTATAACCACCCCATTTTAATTCTTTCATTTTTTCTACACCGATATTTATGTTTGATGGTTCTATTGATTTTTTTATTGCTTCTTTAGTAACTGCACTTGTTTGATTATCTTTAGGTACGATTTTGCATATGACATTTTATTTTCAGTTTTTTTAATTTTTTCACATTGTTTGATTTCTTTTATTACATCATTTTTTAAGTTTTACACACTCCGTAGCTGATTTTTCTACCGTTTTTATAATTTGATTATTGCTATCGATTGATGTCATAATATTTGTAATTTGCCCATTTAAACATTTATGATTATCTTCACAAGTTAAACAAATGTATTTAATGCGTCGATTTCTCGATTTCTCTGTTTGGTAAATTTTTAACGAAAGTTATAGTGGTCTTAAATAATTATATTTCTGTGTTATTAGGGGGTGAAAAAACCGTTTTTGACCCAAATGAGTGGGTGTCATTGAAAGCTCCCCTAATTTAAGCAACATTGCCAATTTTTTTTAGAATTTTGAGGTGCCCAGTTTTTGAGTTAATGTTAAGAAAGTGCTATTTTTAGTATTTACAGCCCTCCTTCCATCTAAATTTCGACATTGATTGACAGATAAAAATGTCCAATTTAAATTATTTAGCTGGCGTAGTTGAATCTTTTTTAGTTACCATAAACAGCTATGAATAAGATATATTTAACCTCAATTTTTGTTGTCAATCACGTTTACATTGAAATTTACGATAAAACATTTAGTTTGTTGTGCGTCTATGGTCTGGCAATATAAAGACTTTACAACACAAGTAAATTACTTTTGATATTGTTTTCTTTTAAGCTAGAAACACAACACGGACGAAATTGTCCGACGACGACGAGGGAAGCCATGGCGAGCGAATTTTATTCCCACTTGTCCGACTTTTTTGTATCGTATATGTTTTATATAGCAACATAGAACGGTAAATTGCGAATAAAATTTAGTCGCCGAAAGTCTTTATATTGCTAGATCATCGGCACAGCTACAAAATATATTACCTAATCAAAAAATGATTTAGTAATTCAAAACTGTGTAATGCGAAATTATATAAAAAATTGCAATGCTACTTAAATTAAGCACTCTTTCAAATAACGTCCCACTTGACAGGGTTTTAAATTGTGTTTTTACTTTTGCTCATTTCAAACCCCCTGAATAATTATAATTATGAGTATTTGACACTGCTATATTTTTCATTCAAAACTTACTAATTTTTTCATCATTCTAGACACTTTTTAAGTTTTTCGATCAATTAAGTTCGGAACTGAGCGGAGAAAAAAAAATGCAAAATAGTACACTGTTTAATTAGGAGCTAAAGTGATACTTTTTGTGTTGAGTCTATAGTTTGACAATTATAGACGATACACAAAAAGTCACTTTAGCACCGAATTAAATACACTATTTTTCGGCAAACGTTTAAATTTTTTATAATATAAAATTAATATATCAAACTTTTTATATATATGAATTTTTATCGTCATAATTACTTCCAAAAAAGAGAAAAAAACATTTAAATTTGTATGAATAAAATTTTTTTATCAAAGCAGACTGTTCAAAATTTCATAATCCAATTGAAATAGTTGTTATTTTGTTGTCATAGTTATACAATAATTCCAAATTTCATTATCCAATGAAACTGCTGTTTGTTATGTTTTGTTGTCATAGTAACATACAATAATTCAAAATATCATAATCCAATGAGAATCAACTTATTTTTTGTTGTCATAGTTATACAATATGTTTGAAAAAATAATAAACTAACATATAACATATGCTACTTTACAGCCTCCGTAATATAAAATAAAAATGGAGTTACTTTTGCTGTCGCAGGCTAAAAAGTGAGTCTTTGGCTAACTCCCTAGCGGCAGCAAAGTTAAACTTTACAGCCGTTTGCCGAAAAAAGCTATTATTCAAAACACAACAAAAATCTGTGGATGTAAATTTTTACGAAAGCCCTTTCATATGATCCTTTACTTGACTCGGTGAAAAAATATATTTACCTAAAAGACTCACATCGCAGTCCTGTTTAACAAACGAAAACAACTTTATTTATTTTTAAGTGACCATCTTGTGTGGACAGCTTAATTTTATAGGTATCTCAAATTTCCGGTCAATAGTATGTATTTAAAGTTTAAAAGATATGATATAATAGGAAAAACAAGTTTCCCTTTCACCAATAGTGTTTTATTAAAAACCGGCACCCTAAAAAAATTGTTTAAAAATCACGTCAGAATAATTAAGAAATTTATTGTTATAGAACGAGAGCCCGCGACGGCCAGACCTTCGTTATTTTATAAAAGCTGAAAGTTTTTCTGCGCATACCCCCTAATCAGGTAGGAACGATTAGCAACATATGAAGTTTGGATCATGGTGGCTTTGGCAGGCAGCAGATAACAAAGAGGGCCACAAAGTTTCGTGAAAGTATAAAAGGTAATTTTTTTATATATTCTTCAGGGTAGTATTAGAAGTCACGTCACCCAATGCCAGACACTTACTATCGTGGTAACTCCCCTGCCAGACAACCTTAAACTTTAACCA